>PVKS010002724.1:0-73995 GCA_004027875.1 Aplodontia rufa | reverse complement strand
AACACTTACACTTGACCAGCATGTGAATGAGCATCCACTGTAAAAATAAGGCCTGAAGCCCAGCCTGCCACCCTGGACTCAAGCAGACCAGTGCCTTGGGAGACACAACGCAGGAAGCAGCTCCCAGCAAGGGGCCTTCTCTTTGAAATATGACGGAGCAGGGGTACCCAGCATTGGCCAAATTCTGGGTGGGGTGGACATATACCTTATCTGTGTGCTGCATGGGGCTGGGGGCTGGCAGAGTAATTACTGTGAAACAAGTAAGATTTCAGAGAAAGCCTGGACCTCTTCTCACCTCTCTTTCTGTCCCCTTTTCCCTAACATCCCCAAATTGGATGCACTTCACCAGAGTTCTCCCTTTTGGTCTATATTTCATTCAGCATGTGAAAAGGATCCACGATCTTGGAGTACAGAGATGGAAGCCAGCCAGCCAGCCAAGGAGGCCAGAGCCACGCAGCTAATAAATGGGGGAACTGGGGTTTGCAAGAGTCCGTGGTGGGTGCCCTGCATTCTACGTGCTCAGTAGCTTCCCCTTTCTAAGTGGAGTGTGGCTTCTAGTTGGCAGAGGGCAGCCTGGTGACATCATTAGAACTTCAACGTTCAGAAACTTTATGCAAGGCTCTGGCAGATCCTGTCAGTCATTCCAGCCTCTTGGCCTGCCCCATGGGAGAGGTTCAAATTAGCAACCACTCTTGTGCTCCTGGGTTCCTGGGTTCTTGTCTTGCAATGAAAGAGCTGCTTCCTTTCTGCTGACCCTGTGGCCAAAGCCCTCTGGATTAAAGTGTTTGTGATGCCGCCCTCCTGACAGGCCTTCCCCAGAGGTCCAGGAACAGGACTGGCTGCTGGGTTTCCTGAGTGGCTCCAGCATTATCATGAGCTTCTGCTGCTGTACACAATATTGGTGTGAGGGGTGGGGCCTTCGAAGATAACTCTCAGATCCCCAGGCCAAGCTGGCTTCCTGAAGGAGCAGCTACCTCTGTCCTGCTCCCAAAGGAGACATTGAAGACCACCAACTGAAGCTATGGTGTAGGGGAAGAGGCTGCCACCATCAGTGGTGCTAGCACACCACTGCCACCAAGCACCTCTTAACACCTATGAATCTGGTGAGGATGCTGTGATGTTGTGGTAAAAGGAAGCAATTGTCCTTCCCAACTGCTCCTACCCCAAGTGTCCACCACCTTTCTGGGCAGCAGAAAAGATCGCTAATTCATCTATTGGAAGAATACAATTTGTGTCTAGTCCCCTACTGCAAGGGAGTCTCAGAAATGTGGCTTTAAATGTTCTGATTACTGCAGTGCAAGAAGTATAGGGTGAATGCTGAGTGCCCCATATTTTTATATATATGTATATATATAGTATATATATACGTATATATGTATACACATGTATATATACGTGTTTATATATGTATACACACACACACACACACACACATATATATATAGAGAGAAAGAATATGAATGATTCTTGGCACTAAATAATCCAAAGATTTTCAGTTGGTTCTGACTTAATATTATTTATTTAATAAAAATTTAAATTTATATCTGTGACCATTATGGGCAAATTCACATTTACCTGATCATTCAAAAGGTGAATTCTTTTCACTAGTATCATTGTTGCAAAGTTTGAAGGATTTCTCATCCATTTGGAGGTATATGTATAAATTTTTAAAAGAATGACTCATTCTCCTAATTTTTAAATTATAGAAATCATAATCTATTTAAAAATCTGAAAAGTAGAATCAAAATAGTTGCCTATAATCCTTTGTTACCATCACAAAAAAAATTTCATTTTTTCCTGTGCATATTAACAGCTTTGTGAAAGTGATAGCTATAAAATTTTGTTTTGCTTTTTCAAGTGTTAAATAATTTCCTGTTATCACCAACAGAACCACAATCTTTCATGGCCTCGTATTTCACTAATACTTGTATCATAATTTACCTAGCCATTCCCTTCTATTTAAACAGTTAGTTTTCTTCTAATTATATACAACTATAAATAATGCTTTGAAAAAGAGCTTCATGAATATTCAGGCTTTGAGGTCACATTCCCAGAATTAGGACAAGGGGTTCATACATACTGGATTTAAAAAAATTCATTTTTAAAGGTATGTCAACAACTTCTGATCAACACTTCTTAAAAATCACCTTTGACAAAAGTATAGAAATTTTTCTATACCCATCACTAGACACAGTGAGGCTATTTCCACCTATCACTAAGGTATTCTGGATTAGCACTTGTCTTGGGAGATATTATGGGCAGTTACCAAAAATGGGAAAATTATGCCCTTTATCTTCAAGCCTCTGTTGACTCTGTTGATGAACACATCACTGTATATCAAATCCCTATGAGCTGCCTAGGACACTGTGACCTGAACCTTGGCAGGCATGGCATCTTCAGGGTTTCCTCCACCCTTGCATATCTCATTGTCCAGCCTTTCCAACCAGAAGCCTTGTCCAGATAAGGCAGGGAGGCCCTGGTGCTGCAGAAGCTGATCAACCCCAACAGTACCCAGCCTAGAACATAAACATCTAGATGGAGACTTCCACAAGCCGACAGGTCCCGATCCAACTTTTTTGTCTCTCTGCTTTCCCCTGATGGAGCAAGGCAATATTAAGTTCAAATAAAGCAGCTGCAGTTCATTGAAGAAGTCAGCATGAGATTAAAAGTTAGGATACCGGAGTCTTAAAAGACAGGTGGACAGGCTGCAAGATTTTACTCAGGCAGGTGGCACTCCTGCAGAGACCAGGTCTCTAAAGACTTTCCAAACCCAAAGAAAATGTGCAAAAGATGCCTAACCCAAAAGGCTCCATCCAGGTTACTAAAGTCTCAGTCAATCCAGAGAAGGGTGGACTTGGCCTATTCAGCAGAATAAGGGGTGGAACATACTGATTTTCATTGTATGTTTTCAGTGAGAGGAGCAATGTCAAATAAATGGGGTTCTTTTCCCCAACAAAGTCGACTCGAAAGAGACCTTTGAGCTGTAACTCTGTCCCCTCTTGGTGCACCCACTAATATGGAGGTATGTCTTCAATTCTAGAACTCCCCCTCCCAATGCCACTCCCTGTCCAATCATCATAACTGCTTCATAGCTGACATTCCCAGCAATTCCCCTCAGTCCCCAGTCTGGCCTGCGGAATGCCAAAGCTTGCTAAGCTATACTGTTTGCAAAACCAGCTCTGGAGGCGGGTTTTCCCAGAACCCCAGGTGCTGATCTCCTTCCAGCTCTGGGCAAATCCCCCTGCCGTCTGTTGGACCTCCCCTGGGTCGACTCTCGTGCGGCCCCTCGCAGACCCTCAGGTAGTACAACTTCCCGGGACACCCCAATGCCTGCTCTCGCCCCCGTCAGGTTGCTTGGAAATTTGCACCGGACAGTGACGTCACACAGGGAGGCGGCGCCCACTGCCTGGCGCACCAATGGCTCGGCCGCGGCCGGCCTCTTCTTTTCCAGTGATTGGTGTCTCCGGCCTCTTGGCTCCACCCCAGCCCGCCATGGCGTCAGCCCCCTTAGCCCCGGGGAGGTGGTTCCCACTTTAAGAAGTGAAGTTTTCCGCCCCCTCCCCCTTCCTGCCCACCTCCTGAAGCCTCCCGCGGCGCGCGGGGCTGGCGGATGGAGTTACGTAGCGGCGGCGTGGGCAGCCAGGCTGTGGGGCGGAGGATGGATGGGGACAGTCGAGATGGCGGCGGCGGCGGCTACTGCAAGGACGCCGGGTCGGAGGACTATGAGAACCTGCCGACCAGCGCCTCCGTATCCACCCACATGACAGCCGGAGCGATGGCCGGGATCCTGGAGCACTCAGTCATGTACCCGGTGGACTCAGTGAAGGTGAGGCGCGGGGAAACTTCAGGGACAGAGCGAGTAGAGGAGGAACGCGCGCGCACGTTTGCATCCCGCGCACGACCAGCCAGGGCAGCGCCCCAATACCACGCTGTCGGCTGGGAGCGGGCCGGGGTCTCTGCCGGTGTGGGCGCGCGCAACGTGAGGTCCGGGGAGCGCGCCCCGTTCCTTCCGCTGCGCGCCCGGGCCCCAGGGGAGCCCACGACCCCGCCGGGGAGCCGCAGTGGGCACCCGGCTCCTCCACTCCCGCCGCGTGCCCGACCCCTGCTGCTGGTGGCGCTGCGGCTGGGCAGGACAAGTGGCGAGCGCCGCCGGCCTGGGTGGCGGCGGCGGCGGCGGCGGCGGCGACAGGGCTCTGGGGAGGCGGGCGCTGCTGCCTAGCATAGCCTTACTACGCCGGCGGTGCGCGATGGCTGAGCCTGCCCACACGTGCGCGGTTTCCGTGGGACCTCACAACAGGGAAGCGCTAACCGCGCTCGCAGAGAAAACGTGGCCCCAGCATGTGTGTGTTGCGCCCGGGGTTGGATTGGGGGAGTAGGGGTGGCAGGGATTCTTTTGGCTCGCTTGTGGCAGCGCTTTGGGGCGTGGGTGTCGGGGAGTACTGGTTCATTGATGCCCGGTATGATCCCCTGTGCCTCTTACGTGGAATTCCCGGCAGCTGAGCAACTGGGAGGCAATGAGACCCGCGGTGACATTTGCCGCCTTTCTCTTGCTGGCGGGTGGGCAGATGGGGAGTGGGGAGAGCTTGTTCTATACATCCTGTACTGTGGGTAGTGTCATGGGCACTCAGTTTTCCCTGGTCACTTCCCCGGGTAGTTTTATGTGCATGTGTAAGAAGCCAGCTTTAACAGGTGGGATTTGCCTGTTAGAGCTGTCTGTCCAGGGTCTGAATGGCCACGCCATAGAGAGGTGCAGGGAGTAATACTAGTGCTGACTGTTACACATTGCACTTTTATAGGCATAACTCAGCTCATGTGCAAAGCAATCCTGGGAGTTAACAGATGAAGAAACAGAGGCACAGAGAGGTGAACTAGTTAGCTTGTCCTGATAATAGCCACCTGAATCCTCTGGCTGCAGCTGCAGAGTGCTTTGGGGAACCTGGAGCCCTCTGCAGCTGGCAGTTATCTTGCAAGGCAGGACACACAGAGATCTCCCACCCGCAGCTGTATCCTGTAGCAGATGCTGGCCCCACAGGGACAGGTTTGAAGACCAGAACTCAGGGTTTTCTGAGTTGGCAGTCAGTGGCTGAATGGGCACTGGTAGTAAGGCGAGGCCTGAGTCATCAACCCTTCTGTCCCTCCAGAGTGACCCAGTGGGGAACTGTAGAAATGATCTTTGCCTGCCACTGTTTCCAAGGGATGGGGGAGACCTTGTCTGTTAGGTTTTAGAGATCTTCCAGAAAAGACCTATGACAGGTACTGGGTGGCACTGGTGTGGAAAGAACCCCTCAGATGTAGTAAAACTCCCCGTATTTGAAGCTGTTGTCTCACGTGCCTTGGGCAGAATCTGGGGGAAATTAGGAAGGAGCAGGGAGATGTAATCAGAGCAGGCTCCAGACTGCTGGTGTGGTGGAGACACCATCAAAGGAATCCTACCACCTCTGAGGCCTTGAGTTCAATTCAGAACTTCATTTTAGCATATTGTTAGGGTTAGAAATACTTAGTCATGGTGTTGAGCTTCGTTTGACATGAGGCATTTGTCTCATGTTTAAATTATGTAGTCTGTTTTAGTCCTCCCAGCTCCTCTTCCTGCCCTTAGACGTTGGTGTTTGATTCAGACTTCACCTATGCTACTTTGCCAGCAGTTTCACCTGTGGACGGCTTAGCTTGGAGTGCAGTAGGCCATTCTGCTGTCAGAGACTTGAGACTTGTAGTAAAGTGAGGTCTCAGGTTAGTGAGTTGATAAAACCAAATTCTGGGATTCTGACTCGGACTCCAGATAATGACTCTTAGGGCTTCTGCCGTTGTAAGCACACAGGGTTTGTTGTAAAGTAGCTCTTGTTTTCCCTTACAACTTTCTCGGAAAGGGTAGCTAGAGTTTGATTTTTTCTAGTTTTCAGCAGAGACAAAAGGCACAAAGAGAGGTAAGTGGCACAAGCAGAGGATGTGTGACTCCAGGGAGGTGGCAGCTGAGTGCCAGGGGCTACCAGACCAGCCCGAGGTGGCAGGGACACCCATGCCTCAGTCATGGACATGCTTCACTTGGGGAGGCACAGCCACATTCTTATTGGCTACTTTGGAGGATGAAGACCGTGAGTAATTGATTCAGGAGACCCGTGTTTTGCTGCTAGCCTTTTTTCTAACCTTCTTCCTGCCTTAGGCACAGTTCTTAGCTTTGTCACTGATGTGGTGCGCGCTGTGGACAAGTTCAGCATTTTCACCTCTTTGACGCATCCTGGCTTTTTGTGGACATAGAACACCCATTGTCCTTATTTGACATTTCAAAATAATTATTGCAACTGAAAAGGAATCAATGCAAATTGTATTTCGGAAGCAAGAAAAGTTTCCCTTGATTTTTGGAAGGGCTGGATTTTCCACTTTGATCTTGCAACTGTTAAATGAAGCCCCCTGAGGCACCTGCTTTCTCCTGCTTTTTTGTCCTAGGAAGTGTGGGCTGTGGAACCCAGTGCTGGTCCCTTTCAAACCTATGTCTCCTGAGCTGCTTGGTCTTGTCCTAAGTACAGAAAGGCAGCCTTGCTAATGCTTAAGGTTTTAATATTAAAGTTGCTTTTTCTTGAGATCCCTCTCACCTCCTGTTGTCACTTTAATGTCCCATGTTTTTCAAACTGTGGTTCATCGGTGGGCTCAATGTTGTTGTTGTTTTTTTTAAACAGATTGGTTAGAGTACAAAATATAAGCAGGCATGGCATGCAAGAAGAAGCAGTGCTACTTGCTGAAATTCTGTCTGGGCTGTGTGTGTTCCCCCGGCTGCTATGAGAGTTGCACTCCTTGCTGGGGGTTATGGTCTAAAGCTTGTGAACTCAGCTGAACCTTGCGCTCTGTAGCATCTCTGGCCTCCAGCATCCTGGGATTATTCAGTGGTTATTTGGAAGGCTTGGGGCAGATTTCTTGTTCCTTTCTGTGTTTTCTCCTTCTCCGAGTCCCCATGCCAAGTGAAGGATGCGAGTGTTCACTCATCTGTAAAGGGCCAGGCTGCCCCCAGGATTGTGGTGGGAAGCAAAGGGGTACCAAGACAGGAAGTGCAGTTCTCTGTGGGCCCCTTGCCCAGTGTGGCCATGATGCACTCCTCTCCCTCTGGGGCTGGGCAGCAGGTTCTCCAGGAGCCACTAACTGGTGTTCCAAAGTGGCAATTGGTATTGTGGCCTAGACTAGCACTTGGGGTGGGAGTGAGTGCCCCTGGCCTGGTCAGGAGTGCTTGAGACTGTGGGGAGCATGCCAGGTGGGTGGAGGAGGAAATTCCAACCAGATTAGGCACGCTGCTGTGGACCATGTGCAGTCTGCCTGGTGAAAGCAGGGGCAGAAGGAAACAGGAAAGATTTGAAGCTGGGGACTTCCGCTGACCCTTTCAGCCCTTCTTCTGCTCAGCTTGTCCGGGAAGCCCTGCCCTTTAACTCTCCTATGCTGACTCTCCTACCAGCCAGGGTGTAGTAGTTCGAGTGCTTGGGTGGTCTTATGGTGTCCACAGCTTGCTGAACTGAACTTGGGGCCTCCCTGGGAAAGGCAGGTACCAGGGCACCTCTCAACTTGTGTGTTCTCTGCTCTGAGGCCTTTGACGTCTCAGGCTTCGGAAGGTTGTTTGGAAGGTTGGCTGGGGTGCCAGCAGCTTGCAGAGTCCCCTCCCACCTACCTTAGCACTTTGGAAACAAAGTACAATACCAACAACACCGTTCAACTTCAAGAGGGCGTGAAATCCCAAATAGCTCTAGTTCCTGGAACAAAATTATACTGATTCCCCCCCCCTCCCTTCCCTGTCTTCTCTCTTTCAAATTCCTTTGCTCCCTTCTTTTCTTTCTTCACTGGGAAGTTCTTTAAAGGTGAGTTGGGGGAGGGCGCATGGAGTAAAAGCAGAGGCATTTTTGAGCTGCAGGCCTAGCCCTTAGTTCATGACCTCCAAGGGCATGCTGATGCCCATACCCTCCATCTGTACCCTGTTGCAGGCTCAGAGAGGGTCAGGCTGGGGCACGATGGTTGGAGGGTGTTCCCAGGACTACAGTGAGCAGCAGAGGGGGCCTCGGCATTTTTTTTAATTTAAATTAAATTTCTTCTTTTTGCAGACATATAAACCTCGGCTTTTGAACAAGGAGTAACATTTAGTGGAGAGATTTGATTGGGTATGTTGCTTAAACCACAGGAGATAATGTGCAGAGGGGTTGGGGACATGTGTGTGGCATGGAAGAGAAGGATGTGTTTCCCAGATCGTTTCCTGCTTTCATTTGGGCCTTTCTTTGCTTCCTGTGGCCACATCATTGAAGAGGGTTTTTGACCCATCTGCTGTTTGTAGCAGTGACCATCTCTGGGCTTCAGTCCCACTTGTCCTCATTTATGGTCTCCAGCGCAGTTACCTTCCCTGGCCCTTCCAAGGAACCTGCCTGCTTATCTCAAAGCTTATGGAAGTCCCTCTGGAAGCCCAGAGCTTTCTGGCTCTTTTCCTGTTTCCCCTAGTACTCAGCTCCTCTTGGATAATTTTTTGGGGTGTTTGTTTCTAATCCGAATCGAGGTGCCGTGTGTCAGTGCTAGCTGCAGCGTTTGCAGCCCTTCTCGGGGGGTCTCCTTTGCCACACAGCCTGCACTCCCAGCTGACTGCACAGGAGGGATGTGTCCAGTCACTTCCTCCTCCTTGAACTGCAAACATCCCTTAATCTCCCACGAGCCAGATTTCTCACTGGCTGTGTTTCAGATCTCAGCATTTGGCTTACCTGGCTGGGCAGAGGTCACTTACCTTTTCTGGGTTGTGATTTCCTTATCTGTAAAGTGGAGATACTAATTTTCTTCTTGCTTTCTCTTGCCTGACCCCGCTTTCTCTGTTGCTCTTTTCCTTCTTCCCTTATTTGTTGAAGTTCCTTGTGAACATCTTCCCCTAGTCACTGAATGTTCCTTTCACCTTCCATCCTAATAGGAGACTCGCTTCTCTTTATTTATTTATTTTTCTTAAGATGGAGAGAGAAAGAATTTTTTATTTTTCCATCTGGCCTTTGTTTCTCTGACACCTTTATGTACATGGTGCTGGGGTTTGAACCTAGGTCCTCATGCTTGCCAGGCAAGTGCTCTAATCACTGAGCAACCACTCCAGGAACGTGGATCCTTGTACTGACTGCCTGGGACTAGTCTCCAGTTCCCACCTGCATTTGACTGTGGGCAAGTCTCTTGATCTCTCTGGACCGTTTCCCCACTCCTGGAAATGGGAAAGAGGATACTGCTCTTTAGGTGGCTGGAGGTGTGGCCCTGTGGCCTGTACCACTCCTAGGGTAGCACTTGGGTTTGCCACCTGCTTCAGGAGGCACCCACCGCCTGCTACCTGGCCTGTTTTGCAGAAATGTATTGTCGTCCTCTTCCTCCTCTCAACAGGGTCACCATAGTTCTGACCCTTCACCCTCTCAGGACTTGGCCCCTGGCACCCAGAACCCTGCAGATCTGACCGCCTGAGGGTCCCTCTTGGTCAGCATTGGATGATGTCCCAATCAGTGGCCTTTGCTTCCATTGGGCCCTTGTCCTAACCCTGAAACTACCCATCTCCGAAATCTTCAGTTTGGATGTCTCGTAGTCAGGACCCCATGGTCCGTTGCTGCAGCCACTCTTGAGCACTTGGTTTCTCTGCCATTGCTTCTTCCAACACCAGCCAGCCTTGACCTTGATTCTGGGCAGCCCATCTACATTGCTGTCCCACAGGCCCTAGGCTCTGCTGTCTGTCCTTCCACGTGGCCTGGTCACCTGCTTCTGTCCTCTATGCTCTCCTTCTGCTTCTCCACCTTCAGTCCTGCGTTTGTTCAGCCTCGGCATGACATCTCCCTTCCTATTTCCCTGAGAAACCAGGACCCCTATCAGATTCATCTTCCCGGCACTGCCCTTCCAAGCCATCGTCTCCTGCCCCCATCACGGGGTGGATCAGCAGTGGCAGGGTGATGTATACCAGCCACCCTGACACACCTGGATTGGAATCCTGGCTCTACATGTGGGGCACAGGACTTAACCCCTATAAGCTCAGGCTCCTCCCCTGCAAAGCAGAAACATTAATACCAGGACCTGCCTCGTAGGGTTGTCGAAAGAATTAAATGAGGTGGCGTCTGCAGAGCTCTCGCGGCAGTTCCTGGCTCCTGAGCTGTCAATGAGCAGTGAAAGTGGTGGTCATTCTTGTTGCCCCTTTCTTGGGTGACCAGGTCCAGCATTCTTCCCCTTCCCTCTCTGTTGGCTTCATCTCTAAAGCATTTCTACAGGTTTGAGCCTGTCCCAAGAAATGCACCAGGCTTCTCACCTGGTCTCTATGCGCCAGAGATCACTACAGCTCTTCCTCTTGGAAACAAACTCGTGTGCTCATTTGTTTCCTCCTTAAAATAGCCAGTGTTGTGAAAGGGCCGTGGACCCTGGTCTCTGTCCCCCTCCCTTGCAAACCTCGAGGATGAGGAAGCTGCTGGTGATCTTGCTAACCCCAACAGTGGTCTCCTGACCTACCACTGCTAACCGTCCCCAGGGCACCTTGGACAGGGACTTGGATAGAGTCTGTCCCTTCGCCTGTCTTTCCTTCTGTGGGACTGGCTCCTCCCAGTTCCTCTGCCTGCTCCTGGGTCTCTCAGTTCTACCCTTCATTCTCTTGTCTGCCCCCGGTATACATGTCTCAGTTTCTTCCTGGTCCTGATAACTCCCAGATCCCTATCTGGGGTCCAGGCCTCTGGGGAGCTGAAGCTCCAGTTGCTTTGCTAGATGTCCCCTGGGCTGCCTCACAGCCTCCCCCAGAGGGAACAGATCCAGGTGGACATCCTGACCTTCCCTTCGGGCTGGCCTGCCTGCTGCCTCCCTAAGCAGCTGGGTATCACCTGGGGTTTTTCCCTGCTCCTGCTCCTGCCCCAGAGCAGGGAGGATCCATCTCTGTGTCTGTAACTCCTCTTGAATTTGTTTTCCAATCTCTCCCCACTCTCATGGTTCTGGGGACTCAGATTTGTCCTTCTCCTTGGGGAGATTCCCTGACTACCCGAGTGGAAAGTAAGCATGTGTCCCCAAGCATTTCTCTTTTTTATCGATGCCCTGCTTTGTTTCCTCTGTAGCATTTGTTCCCTTCTAGCCTACACTGTGGTCTACTTATTTACCTTGCTTTTTTATTTATGTTATTTATATTGTTTAGGGTCTTGCTCCCCTCATTAGAATGTGTCACATGGGCAAGGTCTTTTGCTCTTTTATTCTGTGTATACCCATTGCCAGAAAAAGTACCCAGCACATAGAGGTGCTCAGTAAGTGCAGTTCATTCTGCAGATCATTTATAGCTGGTCCTGCTCACTGTAGCCTCAGAGCCCTCCAGCTTCCTGGTGGGCTGTAGTTTTCTCGTCTAGTTAGACAACGTGGCCAGGTTTGCAAGATGCATGGTTTCCATCATACACAGTGCTGTGCGGGTGCTAGGTCATGGTGTTTATTGTCAAACTGGGACTCTACGCTTGAGCTGAGGTCAGGTCTTTGGCCTGGGAAATCCAACTCATCCTTCACAGTGAGCAGAGCCTGCAGGGGGCTAGGGTGCAGCCTGTCTTTCTGGTCTTTCTGCAGTTCACCCCTGGTCCCTTCTCTACCTGGTAATCTTTCCACTGCTTTGCATGACCAGCATGCCCCTTCCAGGCTTCCTCTGACCCCGCCACCCTGTATGGCACTCAAAGGTTGAATGAATGAAGTCAGGGCTGTTTTAAAGTGATGCAAGATGCCAGCCAACCAAACAAAACAAACGTCATTAAAAACCTGCTATTAAACAAGTGCTAGTTTTAATTTTGTCTTACTTTGCATTGGTTTTACACCGTAATGTATCTTGGCAAAACAAAACAAAATAAAAAGCCATTGCTGCTCTTTTGTCTGACTCTTATTTATTTTTCAGTAGGACCCAGCAAGCAGCAGCTATCCCGGATGAGGCCATTTCTTCATTTGGCCACTCATTTCATTCCTCATTTATTTAGTGCTCTCTCTGCCAGGCCCTGTGCTAGACACTGGGCTACAAAAATAAGAATTCCTGGCCCACATTCCCAAAGCAAGCATGCTCCCTAAAATTAGACCCTGAACTCAGGCAACAGGGCTAATTCCCTTAGAGCTGGGAGATTCCCTAGTCGATTTGTACAGAGGTGCCCTCTGATGTTCGAGTGATTCATTCCAGGACACACTGCAGGTGCTGGAATGCTCAGGTGATAAAGGAACCCTGGACACTCTGCACTTTCTCCTGTTCATCACACTCAGAATGGTGCCTAACTTACACAAGAGACAACAGCTGATAATAAAAGAAGACAGTTGTAACCGTATGCTGTACTGTTATTTAAAATTTGTGACTGATTTCTAGCACTTTCCATTTAGTATTTTCAGGCCATGTCTGACTGCAGGTAATGAGCTGTGGAAGGTGAGTGAGCAGATGAGGGAGGGTTGCTGGGCTTTCACCTGGACTAGAAGGACAGGCCCTCCAGCTGGGATGTGGCACTGTGCTGGCTGGAAGGTGCGGGGCTCTCTGTGGGTCTGTGGGCCTCACTTGCACCCCTTCTGTTCCTCCCACACTTGTTGGTCCTTCTGGAAGCTCTCGGTGGCCCCCAGAGGTGCCTTTGAAGATGTCCCCCACCCCACTTGTGACTCCAGACAGGCCAGGAGGGCGGTGGTATGGTTGCTAAGAGGTGTTGCGGCTTCACATTCATGCTTTCCTCTGCAGAGAAAACAAAACATGTTGAAATAGGGAGAAATCCCAGCCGCGGCCTGGTTGAAGCAAGAGTTGCATAACAGGTTTAGGAAATGTCTGGCCCCTGTGGGTCAAGCTGAGGGCCTGAGCCTGTGTCACTGAGAAGACTTCCTCTGAGCCTCTGGACCCATCCCACCCAGAGGCAGAGACTCAGAAAACTCTGGGACCTGAGGCTGGCCATGGTGTCTGGGGAGCCTGCTGCTGGCGGAAGGCCTCACCCAATGACTTATTTGCTAGACAGCTCGCTCCCTGACGTGACCAAGAGGGGTACATTTGAGATGCTGCTGTGTTGAGGGGCTCAGATGGGGTGCGTGCATGTCAGGCTTACGCTGGTGTTGAGGCCTCTTATCAAACCAGGGGACAGGCCCCATGTCCTGCTTGGAAATCTTGGGCAAGTCATTTATGAGGGCTGGTTTTCTTCTCATGAAACAACATGTGTTATGGTTTGAATGTGAGATGTCCCCCAAAGCTCCATGTGACAGTTTGGGAAGGCTGAAGTGAAATGATTGGATTAGGAAAGTGAGTTAACCCCCTTAGGCACCCGTGGTAGGAGGTGGGTCCTTGGGGCATGCCTTTGGGGTATGAATTCTCTATCTGGCTGGAGTTTCCCTGCTCTTCTTCCTGATGTGACACCTTCAATTGCTTGTCTCTGGAGCATGCCTGTCGCAATGCTATTCAGCCTCACCTCCAGCCCAGACGAGGAATGGAGCCGGGCTTCTCTGGACATAGACGTCTGAAACCGTGAGCCCCTAAATAAACCTTTTCCTCCTAAAATTGTCAGGTCTTTTAGTCGTAATAGGAAAAGCTGACTGAAACAACATAGATATAATCTGCTTTACCTTTGTGGCAGGGCTGTTGGGACACTTAGGTGTGGTCGTTTTGTGAGTGGCTTTTGTAAACCTGAGCATGCTAAATACATGGCAGGCTGTATCAGAGACAGTGTTGTGTTTAACAGATGGAGCTGTTCAGGCTAACAGCACCGGCTCTGGGGCCAGACTGCTGGTGTGTATGTGTGTGTGTGTGTGTGTGTGTGAGAGAGAGAGAGAGAGGGAGAGAAGGGAGAGAAGGTGGGACGTCAAGTGGCTGTGCCTTATTTCTCTCATCTGTAAAGTGGGGATAAGTGGACCCATTTCAGAGTGTTGTCGTGAGAACTCGAGATGACGCAGCCAGCGTTAAGAGCAACAGCAGGAACAGGGCGAAAGCTCAGTTAGTATCAGCGCCTGTTGTCATTTCTCAAAGCATCATCGCTAGAACGCCTGGGCACGTTGTCTATTGCCACTGTGGTTGTACAGCACAGTATTTTTGGAATGGTTTGATCTTTGCTCTGTCATTTGATCCTTTTAGCTCTCTTTTGAAGGCAGGAAAAAGCTTGTGCTATTTCTTATTCCATAGATGAGAGAGCCGAGCTTCAGGAGAATTACATGCCCGGGGTGCAGGCCTGCTTCTGTGACACGGTGGCTGGGGGAGGAGATGGAAGGAAGGGCATCAGGTGGGCGCAGGGCACAGGCGCAGACCGAAGCTCAGGCTGCCCTCCAGCTGGGTCTGGGGGATGAGAAGGAAGGGGCCGGGCTTGCTGGTGGGGCCCAGCTGCTTTCTGGGAAGTACCTCCAGCAGGAAATCTTGCACCCTGAGAGTATTAGCCGGTCCCTAACATGTAGTTAGTTCTTTAGTCGCATCCTCCAGTAAGGAGGGGGTAAGGGGACGATGACGGATGGTTGTTGCTGCAGGATTTTTTGACCGTCTGGCCTGTCTCTGGGGAACAAGTCGCAGCTTCTGTGGCCCCTTTGTTTTTTAGCAGGGAGCCAAAGTAGCACTGAGTGTGGACATTTGAACTCAGGACTGGTCTGAGGTTTCCTATCCAGATGTCAGGGTGAAAGTTTCCTATCGGGAAGAGCCTGACTCCATAGTTCCTCAGTCCCCTGCGGCTGCAGCTGTCTCATCTGGAATCTGGAGGAGTAACACTGCCCCGCCTGCCTTTCAGGTCTACGTACTGCATCTTGGAAGAAAGTGTAGCCGGGTTTGCAGGGAATCGTTTTATAAGTGTGAAACTCACTGTGGTGCTGGGTCATGGTGTTCATTATCAGATTGGGATCTTGGTAAAGGGGTAGGTAAGTTTAACTCATTGGAATGAAAACTCCAGACTGTGGTTCTCACAGGACTGGAGAGTTCCCTGCAGCCTGTGTGGCCTTGATGCTTGTCCCCTCGAGGTCTCCTCGTATCTCTTAAATGATGACATGGTTGGCTGTCTACGTTGTCATTGCCTCAGCTGGGGACCAAGAGAAGTACATCTTTTTTCTTTTTTGTACGAGGGATTGAACAGCCCAGGGGCACACAACCACTGAGCCGCATCGCCAGCCCTTTTTATTTTTTTTATTTTGACACAGAATGTTGGTAAGTTGCTCAGGGCCTTGCTAAGTTGCTGAGGCTGGCTTTGAATTTGCAATCCTCCTGTCTCAGCCTCCCGAGCCTCTAGGATTAGAGTGTTTGGGAGGAGGAGCCCACTGCAGGGGAGGGCAGAAGTACTGGGATGGGGCCACCGTGGGATTGTAATTTTACGTACTCGCTTTTATTTTTGTGAGAGTTTGTCCCCTTGAGGGCTATGCAGTTGTGGGGAGGGGTCCCCCGGGAGCACAAATGTGACTGCCCTCTGTCCTGAAGGTCTGCGTGTTTATCGACCCTGGGCTCTTCTCATCTTGCTGTCTTATCTGTTTTCCTTGCTTGCCTGCTTCTCTGCCTGAATAAAGGTGCCTTCTGTTCCCCCATCCCACCGGGTCCTCCTTTTGCCATGGTGCTCAGGTGGAAGGTTTTGTGGGTGTCTTTCCTTCTCCAGGCCTGACATTAGGGGTGGAGGGTGGGAGCTTGGCTTGCCAGGCCAAGGACTCACCAGGCGTATCCTCTGACTCATGCCGCGTCCTTGGTGCAGGGTGCCTGCTTCCCTCCTCTTCTACCCCGGCCTGGGCACGAGAATCCTGGGTGTCCCCAGACTTTGGGGAGCCTGGATTAAAGTTTCTGGGTGGCCGGATGACTGGCTGCAAGGAGTCAGAGCCTTTTCAAAGGAGAGATGCTGCCCGTGCGTGTCACACGTGTCGGGGTGGGTGGAGGGTGAGCCGGGTGTGGCCCGCTGAGAACTGCTTTCCCTAGTCACTGTCAGCTAGCTGTGGGTTGTTAGCAAACAGTCAGCTTTCCTGTGTGATCTGGCTGGGCCTCAGTAATACCCCTGCCTAGGAAGAGTGCAGAGGCGTTTGTGAAGGTGGAACTTGCTCCCCTGGCCATCACCAAATGATTGTGTTAATGCCAGGATGGTGAGGTTTGCCCACGTCTGCCGGGGAGTCAGGAGGCTCCAACAGCCCAGGTCTCGTCCCACGTGGGTCCCCAGGCAGGGAGGACAGATATACCAATAAATTATTCCTCTAAGGGTGACCAGCCATTCTGAGGGACCCAGAACCTTGTGGGGAGGGGTCAGAAGTGCTCTCAGGATGTCTCAGTATCCATGTCCAGACCTGAAGGAGACATGGATGTCAGAACAAAGCTGCATGATTCTCTGTCTCTGAGAATGTCACAGACAGTCCCTGAGGCACCTGGACATCTTTGGGGGAAGCCTGCATCCCTGCCACTTTTCTTTGGGGATTCCACCTGAGAAAGCTCTCGTGGCTTGGGGGTCTCCAGGGGACCTGCAGCTGCAGTTCCTCTCCTCCTCTTTGTCGCGAAGCATTCACCCCCCTGTTCATGAGTGCCTGGTGGCTTGCAAGGAAACCAGCTCCTCCAGGGTGGGGATGTACCCTGCAGAGCTTGAGAGCAGAGGAAGGCAGAGGCAGAAGGAGGGAGGGAGGACAGGTTATCACACCAAAAGTGTTTCTGCACCTAATTGGTTCATAATTAATGGGTGGCACGAGTGACAAATGTCAGCTACAGCAGCATTCAGATATGCAGCTAAAAATTAAACATGGTCATGTGATGTGTGGTGGTTGAGGGTTTGCCCTAGTGGCCTTTTCCAGCCCGGGTGACACCTTGTAGGGTGAAGAGAGACTTGAGAGAGATAGTGTGGGTGACAGCTCTGCCTTCAGAAAGACAGAGACTGATGGAGCCATGTCACGCTGCTCTGGAGCTCAGTTTGTGTAGGGTTCCTTGCCATTTTTGGAAGGTGGTGGGTGTAGCTGGACATTTTATGTATCCTCTCAGAGTGTGGGGGCCCCTGTGATGTGCAGAGAGCCCAGCGAACAGGGCCTGCCGGAGAGCCGGAGACGGGGGTGTGTGAGCTCCCTCTCCGCTCGTCTCTGCAAGGCCCAGTGTTGGACAGAAGCTCCTGCATTGAGCAGCTTCTGGAGACCCATCCTGTTCCTCTAGAGGCCAATCCAAGGGCACAGGTGCAGCCTGCTGACCCCGACACCACCTGTGGGTCTGTGTTCATGAGTTTCTGGAACAGGAGAGGACACCTCTGTTCTGCAGGGAGCTTTGAAGGAGGGCAAGCTTGGGCTTATCCAGGGCTGGTGATGGATGGTAGGAGCAGGTGAAGGTTAGGCCTGGTGGCAGTAGAGCTAAAGCAAATGCCCTGGAGAGGGGGAAGAGTCTGAGAGGGTCAAAGCCTACCGTGGGTGAGCCTGGAGAGCTCTCTTTTCATGGGCTTTTCTTCGTGGACTGTGTCCACATCCTCCTGAATGGAGCCCAGGCCTGTTTCTGGCCGATCCACGAGATATTTGCTGTAGGAAACTCCATGCTTCTCCAAGAGGTTGGCTCCTAGATATTTACGGGAATTACAGTAGTATTACATGACAGTAGCAAAGTGTTTTTCTCTTGAACCTTGGCTTCTCAGGCCACACCTGAGTCTTCCCATACAAGTGCTCATGCAGGCCAGGAAGGGTGGAGTGTTCAGTTCACTTCTTTGAAAATAACTGAAGATTTATAGTTGGCCCTTACAGCTTCAGGAACATCAGAGTCTTTATTGTGGATATGATATAATCACAATAAAGACTACATTTGCAAGTTGGAGTGACTCCCAGCCACTGCTTTGCCTCCACCACAATCTTTCAAGTCTCCGGGAGAGAAGTGACGCTGCCTCTTGCCATTGTGGGGTTGTCACAGCTGCAGGTGGTGGCAGGTTCCATGTTCCATCAGAACTAGCTCGGTCCCTCCCAGGCTTCTGAGAGGTCCCCTGGTGACGATGGTGCTCTGCCTGACCTTGGGTAAGCATTCTTGCTTTCAGCTTCTCTTCAAGGATCTCTGTTTTCTGAAGATCCAATCATTGGTACATTTCTGAAGTTCTCAGTCCCTGAAAACCGAGTTATAAAGCTGGACTTTCAGCTGAAGCTGCTTCAAATTTAAAGCAAATTTCTGATCTCTTAGAGCTGCCAGAGTTTAAGGGACCAGAGAGCCACTGGGAGCGACCTTCTGCCCTGAGCCAGCTGGCATTGGGTTGTCACTTGGTGGTGGAGGCGGGGGCAGGAAAGGAGGGGAGGCGAGCTGAGTGGATCTTGCTGTATGTACACGCGGACCCTCGCTTTTTAGGGGAAACTAATTGGATTGAGATAATGAGGAGCCCATCATCCACTGGGGGTCCCTGAGAGAACAGGTGACATGCCTGGGCCTCAGGGTCCTCGTCGGTGTGGCAAGGTTGAACTAACCTGGGTGGAGCTATGGGAAGTCTCCAGTTGTAAAATTTCCACTCCTGAATAAGGAGTGCTGGGGCCATGTTTGAACCTTGGGTGTGAAGTACAGACTCACAGACAGAAGTCTGAATGCAATGAAGAGGAAGCCAGGAAGACACCTGCGTGGATTCTGTGGGGGACCAAGAAGTGGTGGGAGGAGCCAGCTTCCCACGTCCCGTTCGGGGCCCTGCTCATCCGTGAATTCCAGGGCACCTGCCAGAAATGATAGCTTATTCTACTTAAAGCCAGCACCACCAACCTTTTGAGACTGCACAGCTTTCATTCAGGCAATTCCAGAAATGCTGAAGGCCAGAGACCTGCCCTGGAACCAGGGGGAGAATGTGGTAGATGGTTCTGGAAGGCCTTGTTTATAGCTCTCTGACTCCTTCCTGCCAGGACCTTTCACAAATTCACCACCAGGAAGCTGAGTCATCAAGGGGTCAGCCAGCATGGCCAAAGGTCACCTGGCGCTGCCAGCAGCACAGAGGAGTTGACTGGGCACTTTGGGGGAGCAGAGTGGGGGATCAGGGAGGCTCCGGGCAGCATCTACCACAGGGGGCTTGCCCTCCCTGGGGGTTTCACAGAAGCCATCTCATTCAGTTACCTCATTTCTTCCCTTCGTTCTTGAATCCAAGGCCAAGGTCAGGGCCAAAGAAGCACAGTATCTGGGATGAAAAGATTCCTGTCCCTCTGGGGCTCTGAACAGGCTCCCTGTAACTCGTGCTGCGTCCCCGCCTCCCCTCTGGTACTCAGCAGCTTCAGGGCCAGGGCCACATCCCACCTGCCACTCCAAGCCCCTTCTCTCTCCTGTGCTTCAGGGCCTCACTAGCCTGGGTCTTCACTTTGATGTCACTTCCAAGACCCCTCCCCAAATAGGGGCAGGTCCCCTGAACCTTCTACTTCTGCTTCATGGCGACCAGAGTTTGGAATTTTTGCTTTGTGTAATTTTGGTTTGTTTTTGCTTCCCAAGCTAGACTCTGAGCACCTCCAAGGCCTGGGTTCCACCTGGGCCATCATCCTCAGTCCCCAGCGGCACTGACACATAGGTAGTGGTGGATGCCTTTGGGCAGAATGAAACTTCTGCTTCCAGGTCCCTGTCTTCTCCTCCTCACTCTGGGCACCTTTCTGTCAGGTAACTTTGGTTTAAAATCACGCATCTAAGCTCTTCCATTTCTGGGGAGACAGTTTTTGTCAGCCTGAGATCGTACCCACTTGGGGAGGTTCCTGGCATCCAGGAAAGCTTAAAATGACTTTCCCCAAATCACAGGAAAATAATTTGTACAAGAGCAGGTGTGTCCCTGAGGCTGAAAGCTGAGTCTTCCAGTTGTTCCTTCCCGTGATTGTGATATGCTATCCCCCTTTTTTTGGGGGGGGGTCTGGCGTGAAAGGTAGAAGGCTTGTGAAGAAAGGACACCTGTCCGCTGGAGCCACAACTGTCCCTGACTCTACACACTCCACCCTGTGTCATGGAGATATAATGATGGTAGTGTTTGCAGGAAATCTGCCCTTGGAAACATCTGGTCAATTTACCCTGGACACTTGGTTAGGCCTCTAGCACCCCTGATCTCTGGGGTCCAGCTTTTTAATTTAATTTTTTAAAAGAACAGCAGTAAGAGAGAATCAATTTTATTTAGTTCTTCATGTGGCTTTCATTGCTCCAGCACCTCGTTGTGTACGTGGTGCTGGGGTTTGAACCTGCGTCCTCACCCATGCCAGGCAAGTGCTGAGCCACTGCTCCAGCCCTTGAGGCCCAGCTTTGATGGTGCTCAGCTCCTCAGCCTTTGTGCCAGGCCCCTGATGGTGGCCTGGTGCACTCTGCAGGGGGACCCAGGATCCACAGCAGGCAGACGCAGTGTGGGGAGGGCTGAAGGTCCTGCTTCCTGACGCCTGTGGGTGAAACTTACTCAGGGTTGAGATGTTCTGATGGTTCGCTGAGCACTTGCTTCAGTGAGATGCAGCGTTGGGCCCCAAGTGACAACAGCGAACAGTGCCCTTGCCCCTCCCTCGTGGGACTCTCTGACTCTCGCGGGAGGCAGACACAGGCGCATCCCCAGATAGAAGTACAGGAATGAGCAAGACCGCGCTGGCGACAGGGCTGCTTTGAAAACCCTTTGCTCCATGGATGACAGGCTCATCATGGGCGTGCTGCAGCGGCGTGGATGCTGGTCTTGCAGAAGCTGGCAAGGCCACACCGACTTGGAGACAGGCGCAGGGCTCTGCGTGCCCAGCATCTGACCCAGCCCATGAGGCTGCAGGCCCCGCATTGTCTCAGACAGTTGTCTGGTTTTCATCGGCACCCCCATGCCTGAGTAGTTGGGTCCTAGGGTGCATCTTGGGGTGGCACGGCCAGCATGTGCTGGGGAAGGAAGAGGACCAGCTGTGTCCTCAGCACTTTACCTTCCTTTAAAGCCTTCTGCATGAGAGCCCTTAGGCTGACCTTCTAGAAGCTTCTTTCCATAGCAGGAAGTGCCTCTATGGATTCCACTGCATTTGAGACTCCGCCTGGCTTCACCCGAAGCAGACGCACAAAACCTCTGCTTTCTCAGGTGTTACAAGAACCCTTGGCAAAGTTTGGTCGTGCTGGGATGTCAGATCCTGAAATGTATCTGGAGTGAGCTATTGATTAGACTGAGGGTTTTTAAAAATCGTGGTGGGATTTAACATTTGCTTTCACATTGTTGAAGTGTTTGGTGCAGTAGGGTTAAATGCTCCCTTTGTCACGCAGGCAGCCATAGAGGTATCTTTGTCTTGCACAACTAAAGCTAAAAAACAAGTGCCCGTTTCCACCTCCCCCAGGCCCTGGCAGTCCCCGTTCTACTTTTTGGTTCTTTGCATTTGGTTCCTCCAGCCTAGGTGCCTCTTGTACTTGGAATTGCGCAGTATTTGTCCTTTTGTGACCAGCTTATTTCACTTCACATCAGGTCCTCAAAGTTAGTTCCTGTTGTGGCTTGGGTCAGTTTCCATCCTTTTAAAGGCTACATAGTATTCCATCGTATGGGTAGGACCACTTTGTCGTCTTCATCCTTCTGTGGACACTTGGGTCACTGCTTCCTGTTGGCTGCTGTGTATAATTCTACTGTGAACATGGGGTTGCAAATATCTCTTTGAGACCCTGCTCTCAGCTCTTCTAGGTGTGGACCCAAAAGTGGAATTGCAGGACCTTATGGAAGTTCTGCTTTTAATTTCTTGGAGAATCTCCTGTTTTCGATAGCAGCAACATCATTTTGCATTCCCACCAACAGTGCACAAGGGTTCCCGTTTTTCTTTCTTAGTACAGGTGGTGTTAAGCTTTGAGCAGGCCTGCTGCGTGGTCCTGTGGTCCCCTAAATAAAATACACACTCATGCGCATTTGTTTTTTCAACAGACCCACCGGACTGCAGAGGGCCTCCTTAGAGACAGTGTGTTATATTACTCCATTTGTTCTTTCAATAATTGCAGTAGGTGGTGAACAAAATACAAGAACCCTCCCACCCTGTCGGGCTTGTGTGCTGGCGGAAGGTGGCATCCAGAGCTGTGAGATGATGGTGCAGAGCCCCTCAGGGATTTGGTGACAGAGCTGGGCAGGAATTCACTCTTTGACTCTCAGAACAGGGCTCCCTCCCATTTTAGATGCATGTCTTGGAGGGTCGCCCTGTCTGGTAGAGTGAGGAACACCTGTGGACTGCAGGCCCTCTCCAGAATCCAGGGACCAGTGCCCCGCCCCACCCTGGGCTCAGGAGGTCCAAATCTTCCAGGGCCATGCTGTGGCATGGATGAGGGGGGCCAAACCCACCCAGGGTTCCTCTGGGCCAGGTCCTTCAGCTGATCTTGGCCCTCACCTGGCTATTGCCCCAGGGTTGCCCCAGGGCTGGGAGGGTCTTGTCCATGGTGGAGAGCTTGGCTACAGCAGACGCAGCAGCTATGCTGGGGAACCTTGGTTCCAGAGTCAGCCTGGCCTGACTAGCACCTGTCAAAGGTCCCAGAATGGCCCCTGGCCTGAAGCTGCAGGCCAGGTGAGTGAGCTGCCCACAGCACTTTTGTTTGGGACTCTCTGACACTAGTGAGTGCCCTTCTTAGTTTACCAAGTTGCCTTTGTTACCTAATCTGGGTGATTGAAGCAGGCCTGCCCGTTCATTTAGGACGGTGACAGAAGAAAGGTGAATGTAGGAGGGGCCGCGGTGAGCTCCTCCCGGCCTCCGTGTCCCTCTTGTTAAGTGAAACAGCAGAATGGAAGGGCCTCCGAGGTCATCACAGCGTGTGCCAGCGACAGTGAGCAGAGTTCGTGGGTGGGCTTGCTCCCACCCAAAGCCCATTCCTGCTGAGCCAGGAGTCTCATGAGGATTGAGGAAAAATGGCCTCTTTCTAGGAATTTGCTGTTTATAAAATAATAATAATAAATAAAATGAAATAAAAAAAACAATAAAACAAACAAAACTCGAGCAGAAATGAAAGCAACAGACAGCTGCATGCTGGATCCTCAGGACAAAGGGCCTCAATCTCCGCAGAGATCTTGGAAGGTCTGTTCTGAGTGCCACTAAGATCAGGAAACAAGCTAAAAAATAAGTCACTTGCCTAAGGTCACCCTTGGAGGAGGAGGAGGAAGCAGGCAGAGCTGGCTTCAGATGCACGTGCAGCTCCAGAGCCATCGGCCTCCAGAGCCCTCCACCAGGCCCTAGGCCTTCGTGGGCCTGGATTCATCCAGAGCCCTCCACCGGGCCCTAGGCCTTTGTGGGCCTGGATTCATCAGAAGCTGAAAGGCCACTTAACCCTGCAAGCTTTGTTGGCCAGAGGGGATGGGGTAAGGCCTCATTCCTGTGAAATTCATCCTGTGGCCTGTGCCTGTGACTGGTAACCGCCCTCTGGAACCCTGATCCTATTCCGTTGTTGAATGGGATTCATTCCAAACCTGCGAAGAAGTCCTTTGTGTGAAACAACCCTTTATCAGCAAGCAGAGAAAAATGTCCACTCATGCAGGCCAGTGAAGCCTTTCTTGGTAAGGTTCCTACATCCTTGGCTTTTTGTTGTTGTTGGTACTGTGGATTGAACCCAAGAGTGCTTAACCGCAGAGCCACATCCCCAGCCCTTCTTCGTTTTCAGACAGGGCTAAGCTGCTTAGGGCCTTGATAAGTTGCTGAGGATGGCTTTGAACTCCCCATCCTCCTGCCTCAGCCTTTTGAGCTGCTGGGATTGCAGGTGTGCACCACCACACCCAGGTTGGTGCAGCTCTTGATATGAGTCCAGGGCATGTGTATCAGAGAGGTAGTGTGTTCCTCCTCCCAGGTAGGGAACACTCTGGAGCCTTGCCAAACATAATTTCAGCGAAGATTAACATTTATTGAGCACCTACCGTACTGTGCTGGGTAATTGGTGTGCTTAAGCTATCTTATTTATTCATCTCAAGAAACACATGAGTTTGGGGTATCTATAGGTCAGTGAACTGAAGTTCAGAGAGGTTCAGTAACTTGCTCAAGTTCACGTAGCTAAAAAATAGAGTAGAATTTTAATCGCAGGATCTCGAGGAATGGGACCATCTTTGTGTCCTCAGGTCTTAATCATGACATGTGGGCTGAAGCTGGCGTAGTTGTGTGAATAGAGTAGTGAACGGATGAACTTCAAGCCTGTTCTCTTGTGCCTTGCTGCCCCCAGCCATGTGCCCGTTGCCATGAAACAGTGGGGCACTAGACCTCTGTCAGTCTGGTTTTCCCAGCCAGGATATAAGTCCCTAGAGGCAGTGGTTAGCTCAGACCCTTGTATGGGTGGTTGAGTTAGGTTTTATAGATTCTGCATTTGGAATTTTTAGCCAAGTGTGGTTGGATTGTCAGAGGGACCAGGTTGCTCACTGACTAGCCCTGGGAGCCTGGGCCAGTCACATTGCTGTTTTCTCAGTAGCGTTCACCTGTGGGTGCAGAACTCTGAAGCCAAGTGTGAGCTCACGGGGAGCCCCACCATGCTGAACATGACGGCAGGGCTGCGGGGACCACTGTGTGCGTCTTTGAGCTGTCCCCACGCACAGGGAGTGGTTGGCATGCTCCCACAGTGCTGTGACTTGGACTCCCATCCTTCACCATGTGTCGAGGCTCCAAAGAGTGCACCTGTATGCCAGGAAAATAAAACGCTTTTGAGGGTGAGGCATTTCTCCAGTTCTCCTCGGACATCTTGTCCTTACTTGTAAGTGGGTGTTTACGAGCCAGGGACATCCGCAAGGCTGGCTGAGTCAGCAGGAGGCCCTGAGTGGTCCACTTTACTAGCAATGAGTTAAATTCCTTCTCAGAAGCAGCCTGACTGTTGGCACATTTCAGTCTTAGCCTTTGAATAGCCCATCCTATACACAGTGAGACTTAAGTGCTATTAAGGGAGCATCCAGAGGCAGGACCTTTAAGAGGTGACTAGGTCACAGGGACTCTGCCCTCCTAAGTAGATTAATGCCATCACGGTGATAGTGGGTTTAGTTATCATGGGAGTGGGTCCTGATATAAGCAGGAATTTGGCTCCGTTCTCTGTGCCTCGTGCATGCATGCCTGCCTTCTGTTTTCCCTCCTGTTGAGATGCAGCACAGAGACCCTCGCCAGCTGCTGGCACTGTGTCCTCGGACTTCCCAGCCTGCTGAACGGTGACTCAGATGGGCTGCTCCTGTTATATCCGCTCAGTGGTGCTCTCTTATAGCAGCAGAAAATGGCCTTAGAGAAGTACGGAGCACCAGATGCCCTGCCTGCCCATGACCTCACCTCGGCAGTGGCTCACACTGTTTTTCCAGGAGTCAGAATAGGTTTGTATTGAACCATTGTCCAGGCCTGTTTGGGACCAGTGGTCACTCTAGTGGCTGAGGTTATAGGACATACTGGAGCCCTGTGATCTCTGGGAGTGAGCTGGTGACTGCCTTTGAGCACACTGCTTGCAGGCTGGGCATAGATAAAGCCCCTGTCACCTGTGTCCTCTGCTACTGCCAGTCCCAGAACTGCATGATCATCAGCAAGTGAGGATTTAGGAGATTCTGACATAGGGCAGCTCTCTCCTCTCTAAGGTTGGACACATAGGAGGCCACATATATATGACAGTGCTTGGTTATAGAAGCAGAGCCTGTTGGGGACAGAAGGAAAGTTAGAAATCATGTGTGACCCCTTCATGAGATATCAGGTAGCCTAGTGGTTAGGAGCAAGACTCTGGAGCTAGATCACCTGGCTTCCAGTCTTGCTTCTCTACTTTGTGCCTTTAGAGCAAATTGCTTAGCAACTCTGGGCCTGAGATTTCCCATCCATTTGTAAAGTGAGAATAGCTACTTGCTAATATTACTGTTTTATTACTGTTGTGTTTTGTAAGTGGAGACTGAGGGTTCAGAGAAGCAGGTTGACTTGCCTGAGGGCACCTAATCTTAGTGCAGCTGCAGGCTGGAGCTGTGACCCAGGTGCCTACTCCTCTTACCTGAGCAGGGCAGGTAGGGTAGGAGTGAGTAGGAGGGAGCCTGTGGCTCAGGTTTCCCTCCAGCCCAGTGTCCACCTCCCTTTCTGTCTTCCAGTGAGGTCACCAGTTTCACCCAGGAAATTGCAGCCCTGTTACCTGGAATCCTGGGAATTTGCCCCACCTATAAGGCAGTGATCATTTAATCCTTTGGGGCAGGCCACAGACAGCATGTTCTGAATGTCCTAGGTGCACTGGGCTTGGGCTAGGTTGGGTTCTTTCTTTCTCCCTGTTTCTGCTGTAGATATTCTAGAGAAGGGGAGGAGCCAGGTCTGGCTGCTAGGGCCAGGAATGTGGGAATGGCATCCTTCCAGTCACAGGCAATGCTGTACAGAGGGAAGCCTAAGTTGTGTGTGGTGTTACCTGGGCCACAGCTCCAGAGAGAGTGGCCAGCCTGTCTGGTGGCCCAGCAGGTGGGGCCTCTGTTGCTTGGTCCACCAGATGCAGAAGGCCCATCTGTCTTGCTTATCATGTGGCTTCTTGTAGCTCCTGTCCCATCATGTCATGAGCCGAATGTCACCATGGAAAACACGTGACTGACTATAAATTCCAGACTCCTCAAGGAACTCAGGGTCTCCTGGAGTCTGGCCCCAGCCCGCCTGCCTTCCAGCAGACACTTATGGGCCATCAAATACCCCAGCGACCCTCTAGAGCCTGGGCTAGGGCTCCTTGTCTTCACGTTGTGTAGCTCTGCGCACCATGCCTGGCCACCAGGCCCTCATTCCTCAGAGTCACCCATACGTCCACATACCCCACAGCCAGAATTGTTCTCTTCCTCCCCAGGCCTGGTTTGCTCCCTCCCCCCCTGCAAATATAAAATAGTCCAAAAAGCAAATGTACAGAAGGGACCATAGTGACAACTGTTTATTGCTCCACGCACTGTCCCTCTTCCTAGGGGCAGCTTGAGTGGCCCCTTTTCTGGCCGTGCTGTCCCTGGGACATGATCTAGGCTCTGAACCCCTTCACTGCCGCATACCTGCTGTAGCCAGTGGCCAGGGGAGGAGGGATTGATGCTGCGGAGCTTCCTCCTTGGGAGTCCCAGAACCTGATTATTGTTGTCATGCTGGAATTTTCTACCAGACGTGTGATGGAAATTCCTCACTTAGTCCTTTTGTCCCTAGAAGCAGCCGTGTCCCCTGAAACATGCCCCTGTGGGCTCTACAAGTTTCAGGATTTTGTCTGGAGAGCATGAAGAACAGGATCCTTGGGTCCCTGCTTCTACCTGGCACTTCAGAGACAGCAAGTGACCAGGAGGGCCTGGCTCTGAATGACAGACGCGACCCTTGTGAAGTGGGGACCCCTGTGGGATGTAAAAGGAAAGGCAGCAGAGCCCACGTAGGAACCCTTTCCCTCCCACCACCTCGCCATCAGGACCTGAGTGCAGAGAGAAGGCCACCTCTTCTGTAGGCGACCAGGGACCTGGGCCAGCATGCCCTGATTTGGCAGGCCCTGGATTTTCCTCCAGGCTGCGTCTCTTCCCTGCTTCCTGCTGGGGACCCTTTTCGAGCTCTTCCTAGTGAGCTGGCCCTTTATGTTGCCCCAAGTGGAGATTCTCAGTAGCGACTTTCCAGAGTGTGCTGGGGGGCGTTTTTTCAGAACGTGTCACCCAGCACGGGAGGATGGTAAGTACCCATCTTCCACCCCACCCCTCTTTGACAAGGGGGACCACTTTGGGGGACAGTTCTTTTCTCTTGTTGGTTTCTGTGCTTTAAGAGGACCCAGTTAACCTTTTGATTGTGTGTGTGTGTGTACACATGCACGCACACACACTTACCTTTTGGAAGATATTTTTTAAAAAGCATGATTTAGAATTTTGGCTTCTGACTAAACTTAGATGCGCTTCAGAATGCTGTGAATATGGCTGTTCCTCAGGATTCCTCAGGTTGCTTCTGGTTGCTGGCTGTGTGGGAAGGATGCTGGATTGGGCCCTCTTGCTTCACTGGGTGATTTTTTTTTTTAGTGCAGTGTTTTGAAGGACCAGGGTGTGGCCATTGAAAGCCCCGTTACGTACCAGTTTGCAGTCCAGCCAGCTGTGTGTTGGTGTTCCTTTCTCCCCAGAACCCTCTCTATCACCTGTTAATGTTCGTATCCTTCATTTTTGCCATTCTCACTGGAGTGAGGTGGTATTGCTGCAGATTTGATTGGCATTTCTCTGATTGCTAGTGAGCTAAAACACTTTCTCATGTATCTGCTGGCTTCTTGAACTTCCTTTGTTGAAAGTTTCTGTTTAATTCCAAAGCCCATTTATTGATTTCAGTGTTAAATTTTTTTGAGTTTCTTTATATGTTCTGGACGTTAGTCCCCTGTCGGAGGCATAGCAGCCAATGATTCTCTCCCATTCTGTAGGTTCTCTCTTGACTAATTCTTGAGCTGTGCAGAAGCCTTTCAGTTTCATGGCATCCCACTCATTGACTCTTGGCTTTAATTCTTTTTTTTTAAAGAGAGAGAAGGACACAGAGACAGACTCAATTTTTTAATTGAGTTTTTCACAAGGCTTTCATTGTTCTGACACTTAGTTGTGTATGTGGTGCTGGGGTTTGAACCCGTGTACTTGTGCATGCTGGGCAAGCTCCGTAACCGCCGAGCCACTGCTCCAGCTCCCTCTTGGCTTTAATTCTTATGCTATGGGAGTCTTGTTAAGGAAGGAGGTCCTACACTGATGTGGTGGAGTATTGATCATAGTTTTTCTTCTAATAATTGTAGAGTTACTGGTTTAATTACCAATTCTTTGATCCATTTTGATTTGATTTTGTGCAAGGTGAGAGAGAAGGATCTAATTTCAATTTTCTGCATATGGCTGTACAGTTTGTCTAGCACCATTTGTTACATAGGCTGTCTTTCCTGTACGTTATATTTTTGCCCCCTTTGTCAAATATCAGATGGTTAAAGACTTGTGGATTTGTCTCAGTATCTTCTATTCCATTGGTCCTCATGTCTGATTTTTTTTTTGTTTTGCTTTTTAAGAGAGAGGGAGAGTGAGAGAAAGAGAGAAAGAAAGAATTAATTTTATTTAGTTTTTCATGTGGCTTTCCTTGCTCCTTGTGTACTTGGTGCTGGGGTTTGAACTTGCATACTGGTGCATGCCAGGCAAGCACTGTAACTGCTGAGCCACTGCTCCAGCCCCTTCATGTCTGTTTTGATACCAATACCATGTTGTTTTTGTTACTACAGCACTGTAGTATAATTTTCAGGTCGAGTATGGTGACACCACCACCTGCTCCTTTTTTTTTTTTTTTTTGCTAATAGTGCTTTGGCTATTCTGGGTTCCTTGTTGCTCCAAATGAATTTGAAAATTAATTTTTCTATATCCATGAAGAATGTCATTGATATCTCAAGAAATTAGGGATGTAGCCAATGTACAACCCAGCTATCCAACTCCTGGGTATTTTCCTAGAAGAGTTAGAGTTGTCATACTACAGAGACACAGCTACATCAATGTTTATAGCAGCTCTGTTTACAATAGTTAAACTATGGAACCAACCCAGGTGCCACTCACTGGATGAATGGATCCAAAAACTGTGGTGTATATACAAATGGAGTTCTAGTGTGCTATTAGAAAGAATGGTATCATGACTTTTGCAGCTAAATGGATGGAAATGGAAAAAATCATGTGAGTTAAATATCCTAAACACAGAGACTTAAGGGCCAAATGTTTTCTCTGATATGCAGAAGCTAGAGTAAAACCTAAATGGACAACAGCTAGCTAAGTTTAATTAATGAACCCACCAAAGTTGAAGTATCACTTAAGCTGCAGGAACCATAGCTATGAAGGAGGGGAAAAGAGGGAGGGTGGAGAGGAAGGGGAAAGGGGGGTTATCAGTACGGTTGGGTACACTCAACTCCCATTAGAAGCTACATTAAGGCAGGCAGATAAACTCGGACATTTCAATAATTAATATACATGAATATGCTCATTTCTGTCCAGAACTTGGGGGAATTACAGAGGAGACAAGATGGGAATGGGTGAAGCGGGGAGATCCTGGACTAGGATCAGGCTTAACTTACTTACAATATCTATGTATACATGAATATGTAACTATCATTCCTTCCAATATGTAAGACCGTGTTGAACCAATTTAAAAAAAACAACCCATCCTGAGTCCCTCCCCTGTTAAGAGCGTAACCAGGGAGTGGTTCTGTGCCAGGAACAGTGGTGGTTCTGGTGGGGGAGTGCCAGAGCGCCCACTGTGTGCATTGCTCCTTGATCTGGCTTGGGTTTCTGCAGTAGCAGCAGAATCCTCTTAAGGATTCTGGAGGGTGGGGGGTTGGGGCCCTCCACACCCTGGATGAAGTTCATGGCTTTGCTCTGGAAGGTGATCCTTCCACCATGCTCCGTGCCAGAGGTCCCTCTTGCTGCTGGCCTGCGCTGGGATCTGCAGCGTGGTGTTTCATGGGGAGGGCTGGCTCCTGGGCTCTTCTTTCCGTGGTGGGTGGCTGTTGAGCAGCAGCTTCAGCGTAGCAGGAGTGCAGCGCTGCGGCTGGGCCGAGCGGGCGTGTGGGAGAGCTGGTGGCCAGGGCCTGGGCTCAGGGAGCAGCTGGGGCACTTTACCATGCTTGGATTTGGTGAATGTCAGTGTGCTGCAGGGTAGAATTCAACTTAGCAGTTTGATTTCAGGTTCTGAAGCAGACGTTGGAGGCAGAGACTGCCGTTGTTTGGCAGTTTTGTAGTGCTTCCTGGGTGCTGAGCCGAGCTTGCTGTCTGTCGGAGAAGCCCTGGAATAGAGCCTGCTTGGCCTGGCTCCCCACAGGAGCTGTGCTTACTCAGGGCTGGTTGCTTCCTTTATTTACACCATGACCCAGGATCCTATGCATCCCCTCTGCCCTTGAACTCCATCACACCCAGCTCTGAATGAGTAGATTTTGCATTTTCTTCTCCAAATCCTAAAAGCGCCTTGTGCTTTGAACACGGGAGGTGTTTTATTTATGTGAAATTGAGAAGGGAGGGTTGGGAATCACCAGGTGGCTCCAGGGCGGGCAGGGAGTCAGCAGCTGAGTGGTGGGTGTTGTGGGCCCTGGGCTGGGCCATGTCCTTGGCAGGATCTTCATGCTGGACTCTGTCTGCCCAGGCCTGGGCCCTATGCTCCCCATCCACGGGATCTTGGCTAATCAGTTTCCTTCTTTGGTTCGGTGTCCCAGCTGAAGAGCCTGGGGCGGGGCTGGGCTGTGCGTTCTCCCCTCGGGCCCTCATAGCTCCCGTTACATGATCCTCCATCTCACCTGGGACAGAAAATACATTTTCCACTCTCCCTCCCTCTTCCCCTCAGTGAGAGAACAAGCAGAGGAGGCAGGCCTTTGCTGTCTTGTCATCGAGGGGAAGAATTCAAGTGAGGGCTGACCCAGCTCTGCCTTCTAGCCTTGGTGGCAGTTTCTGGGGCCTGGTCAATGCTTGGTGTGGAGTTTGGGTCATGGCCCTAAAGTCCTCTTGTAGAATCTTGGTTCTGGGGCCATCAGGGACACAGGCCACATAGCAAGTGGCAGAACCTAGCCAGAGACCCAGGCCCCCTGATTTCTGGGCCAGTGCATACTCCTCCTTCCCACCCCTTGACAGTGTACTGCAGTTACACAGGTGGGCGAGGACACAAGGGGGACAGTGCCACAGAGAAGAGGGGGACCTACTTAGTAGGCTCTCCCAGGTGCCTGCTGCTGTAACCGCCTGTCGCCTGCTGACCGTCCTTGCAGGGGCTGCACCTGCTTATTCACCGCCCTTCCTGCCTCAAGGGTTCGACTCGCCCCATGGCTACAGCTGCGTTTTTACAGTGTGTTCAGCAAAGTGTGACTGATGATTAAATGAGAGGCTTGCTTGCACGGAGGGCACGAGACGTGTTTAGGAAGTGCTTTGTTCGACCTAGTTAAACAGGTTCCTGTCCTGGAGGACAGCCCCGTCTGCACCATGCTGATGTGGGTGGTGAATTTCCAAGCAGTGGGAATCAGTGCAAATGCGTAGAGCTGTGGGGAGGGGGGGAGAGCTTGCTGCTAGGCCTCGGGTAGGGACCGAAGCCAGACAGGAGAAGTGATTTATGCAGTTCCCTCTCTGGGTGTGTGGGCGTGGAGGAAACAATAGTTGTTAATCTCTGCTTCTTCTGTTCATTAATTTCCTTTTTCCTCCACTTTATCCTCACTCCTTTTTTTTTTAATTGTAGTGAAATATACATGACAAATTCTGTTGTCTTAACCATTTTTAAATGAACAGTTCCGTGGCATTAGGTACACTTTCTGGTATTTAGCTATCACCACCATCCACCCACAGACCCCTTTATCTTGCAGAACACAGACCCTGCACCCATTAAACACTATCTTTTCTGTACTTCCACCCCTGCCCCCGACAGCACGCTCTGCTCTGTCGCTGAACTGACTTCCAGGTGTGCCGCGTCAGTGGACTCAGGCAACGTTAAACTTTTCCCGAGTGGTTTATTTCACTCAGCGCAATGCTAGGTTTGTGCATGTTACACCATGTATTGGAATTTACCTCCTTTTTAAGGCTGAGTAATATTCCTCAGAATGGGTAGACCACATGTTGTCTGACCCTTCACCCCTTAATGGCCATTTGAGTCGCTTCCACTCCCTCCCTCTCTTTCCTCTCTGGTTCACAAGTTAAACATAAAATTTAGCCCTCATCATTTTATAGGTAGAATCGCTAAGAATTCTTTTTTAAAAAACATATGAAACTAATCGTGTTCTCTCCATTCTGGCTGCTCTGCCTCGCCTTCCCCCTGTTTGGAGGCTGTGTGACTTGCTCAGTGCCCTGCTCTTTTCTGTGCTACTTTTTGGCTCACCAGCTCGCACATGGACCACCCTCACTGCCTCCTGCCCTGCCCGCCTCTGTGCCCCTACCCTCCCTCAAACACCCTGTCCTCAAGAGCACAGGTGAGTTCCAAGTGAAGCCAGGGCTTTGCTGCTCTAGGAGATGCGCTGCAGTGGCCCTTCCCTGGCATGGCGGCCTCCTCCTGGACCAGACCTGGCTGGAGCCACTGCTTGTCCAGACCCCAGGATCGACCCCGGGGACAAGCTGCTGCCTCTGCTCTACCTGAGTGGCAGGTCATGCCCTGGCTTGAGAAACGCAGTGAAATGTGGGCTTTCTGCTGATAGGGAAAGATCCAGATGGATGGTGACAGCGAGGGCAGGTGTGATCCTTGAAACGTGGTTCATACTTGGGGGAGGTGGGCTAGGAGGCGGTGCCCTTCACTCAAGGTGGTATTCTGAGTTGCCTTAGTTCATTCATTCATTCAGCAAACTTACCGGGGCCCCAGGATTAGTCTAATTTGTAGACGTTGGGGATCTTCGAGTGAGACAGAGGACCAGCTCCTGGAGATCCTACACGAGACTCATGTTAGACTCTGCAAGGGACCTTCGTGTAGCCCCTCCGAGTCCCTATTACTCACAAGGATAGACATAGACACATCTCACTTAGTGTTCTCAGCCATCCCCTCAATGAAGAGACTCAAGCTGGGAGGGACAAACTCCATGCCCAGTCGCGCCCCGAGCAGTGGGCTCTGATTTCCTCCAGACTCTGGACCAGCACAATGTCCTGTTCAGCTTTTGCTTTTATCAGGGACCGTTATGAGACAAAGCCCGGCGAATACAAGAGCTTTTCTGCCCAAACCCTGAGCTGTTCACGTATCTGTTAGGAGTTAGTGGGAGAGCAGAAGCCTCCCGCTGCCCCCAGAGCACGCCGTGCATTCCCACCTCTTCACGGATGGGCCAGCAGCCCACCCAGCACTAAGCCCACCTGCTTCTCACTTGCTCACAACGTGTTCTTTAGTTAAACAACCTTTCAAGTCCGTTTGAAAGGGTTGGAATTGAAGTCACCTTAAAGAACAAAGCCGCAGGGACACTGACCCATTCACTCCCACGGCATCCCCAGGACCTGTCGTGACCCCTCGTGTTGTGATTTCCATCTTTTTGTCCATCTCTGGGGATTCACTGAGGGTGCAGTCTGGGTCTGGGTCACCTCTGTTGTCTTCAGTGTCACCCAGCATAGGCATGGTGCAGAACAGGATCTCGGGGCAGTGTTGAATGAGCGAAGGGGGAGTAAGTGGCTTAGGGGTTAAGCCAGGACTTGCTAAGCCCCTGGGAGAAGAGAGCGTAATTCCTGTTAGTTCCTGAAGCTGAAGGCCTCCCTCCTTCAGGGCCGGGCTTGGGAGGTTTACACACCAGCCTGTGGTAGGGAAGGGTGCAGAGTAGTGAGTCTCTAACGAGGCTAAACCTAACAAAGACCAGACTGAGGAGCAGAGGCAATCTTCCTTCCTTCCTAGTAAGCATTAAAAACGTACCCTTTCTTTGAGGAAGTGATGATGGTAACAGAGGGTGGTGTAGTGATTGTTGCTTATGTTGTTATTTTAATTTCCTTTCTTGGCAAAATAGCAAGTTGGTGAGAGTGCACCCAGTTTTGTGTGTGTGATTTTAATAGCTGGAAAAACCTGAAATCTGGAAATGACCATAAGTTTAGGTCATTGATTTTCAGTTTCCTCAGCCCCTAGTGTCCAGGGGTCTCTGTCTTGAGGTCCTTTGACCTGTGTTTAATCAGAGAAGCCCTTCTTGCTTTCTATATTAGGTCTTCTGTATGGATCTGTTTGTAGATAAAAGGATACCCCCACCAGAATTTGGAGAGCCCCTCCCCTAGGAGGGATGAAGGGATGAAGGGATGGGCGAGGGGAGGAGGAAAGGCAGGAAGGAGTAGTCTGTTGCTTTGGCAGGGCTGAGCCTGCCTGGGTCTTCCGCTTGGCAAGTATGTCTTACCTGTGTATAGTGAAGGCTGTCCAAAGAAGCAGAGCTGATAGGGGTGTGTGTCCCTGATTTATTTTGAAGCATTGTCTGAGACCACTGTGGAAGCTGGCAAGTCCAAAATCTTAAGGGCAAGTAGAGTCCTCTGAAAACGCTGATGCTGCAACCCATGTCCAAGATAGCCCGGAAGTGCAGTATCTTCCTTCTTGAGGGCCCTCAGTCTTTTTTTCTTTCTAAGGCCTCCAGCTGATTAGATCAGGCCCACCCACTGTATGGAGAGTATTCTGCTTTATTCACAGTCAGCAGAATTAAGTGTTACTCTGCTTTTAAGGGATCAATAATTGATAAAGATAGTTGCAACCAGCAGAGAAAATGCCTCAAAACTAGCCAGAATAGCAGCTTTTAGTTAAGCCAAGTAAGGTAAGTCTTGATGTTTAATCTGACTATCCTGACCTAGCCAGCTTGAAACAGGAAGTTACCCTTTGCACCTGCCTGCTCAGGTGCCTTCTGCACTGCTGCTATGAGAGAGCCGCAGGGGCAGGAAAGCCAGAGCCAGGTCTTGGCTCCAGTAGGCAAGACAGTGCAGAGGGGAAATGAAGAAGACGACCTTTCATATTTCAGTGTTACCTTGTAAAAATGAAAGGTGAAAAGTGTAAGAGGAGATGAGGTGGGTGAGACCCAGGGGTCTTGGGAGATTTCCAGGCAGGGCCTGAACTGTGTGCAGCATTCAGGACATAGAAAGTGCAGAGCTGTCAGAGATGTGAGGGTGTAGGAGACCTCAAAGCCAGAGCGGGAGCCCCAGGATGGGAGCCACATGGCCAGTTGCTCTCCACACCTGCAGGGTGGCCAGCAGCAGCGTTAAGACAGTCAGCAGAAACCTCCCGTATGCCAAGGGTACAGAGTGCTTGTCATTATTCCCTGAACATGCAGCGTAGCTATGCACGCTACGTACAATCGGTCAGGTATTGTAAGAGATCTAGAGAGGATTTTTTAAAGAGAGGACAGTGAGAGAGAGAGAGAGAGAAACAATTTCTATTTAGTTTTTCATGTGACTTTTGTTGCTCCGAGACATTGTTGTGTACATTGCTGGGCTTTGAACTCACGTACTAGTGCATACCAGGTGAGCGCCGTAACCACTGAGCCACCACTCCAGCCCCTCTAGAGATGATTTTTACTGGAGGATGTGCCTCAGTGCCATACCTTTTATAGAAGGGACATGAACATTCTCAGATTCTGGGTAGTGAGTCCAGTCCCCACAAATATGGGGGCACGGTTGAACTTCTGTTTATCTGGGACTCTGAGGTTATGAAGGGGTTTTCACATGTACTGTTTCACTGCTGCTTGTCCCAAACCAGTTTTTAATTGGAGGTCCGGAGGTCCGGAGGCCCAGAGTGGCTAAGGGATTTGGCGGAAGTCCTGCAGCTTGCTAGGACCTCCCCCTGCACAGCCTGCTCCCCTTCCTGTCCTGGCAGTGGCAGGGAGAGGTGCAGGGGACACCTCAGGAGGGACAGAGTAAGTTCATTTCCTACCAGGAGGCCCTGGGAAGCTGTTTTCTCCCACAGCTCTGGGTCCCCAGATCCTCTTTTCCCTCTTAGCCTCCTTATTAACCCCTGTTTGTTTTCTTGCTCTTCGGCAGACCCGAATGCAGAGTTTGAATCCGGATCCCAAAGCCCAGTACACAAGCATCTACGGAGCCCTCAAGAAAATCATGCGGACTGAAGGCTTTTGGAGGCCCCTGCGGGGCCTCAACGTGATGGTGATGGGCGCAGGGCCGGCCCATGCCATGTATTTTGCCTGCTATGAAAACATGAAAAGGACTTTGAATGACGTTTTCAGCCACCAAGGAAACAGCCACCTAGCCAATGGTATTAGAAAGCTCTCTGCCCGAACATCCTCCCCTGGCCTTCCTCCCGGGACCAGCAGCCTTCGTCTCCAGCGGCTTGCGCAGCACAGAACTCTAGGGTGGTGTGCGCCCCACCCAGACGCGCTCGCTTTCCCAGTCCCCCTCCTTCGCTCTCCGAAGCCGGGGGAAGCCGGTGGCAGTGGTGTTTCGGTTTTCATTGTTGTGTGGGCTCTTTTTGGTTTTTGGCTTAAAAAAAAAAAAAAAAAAAAAAACACTCAAAAACAATTAATGATCAGACCTAGGAAAAACCCCGAATAGACACAAAACTTTTGAATACTGGATTCAAAAAATCAAATGTTATGTGGACAGCTCCTTTGAGACTGTTTAAAAACTGGTACAACAGGTCTCTACAGCGCCAAGATCTAACTAAGCTTTAAAAGGTCAAGAAGTTTTATGGCTGACAAAGGACTTGCCCCTCTGTGGAGGGCCTTTCCCACTCTGAGCTCCGGGAGACTTGGGGACTTTTGCCCCCATCCACTTCCGAGTGTCCGAGTCGCATCTCTGCGAGCCAGCAAGGGCCCAGATGGTTTTGCATGGTTGATCTAAGGGAGAGAGGCGGGTTTGGGTGGTGTGGTGGCGGGCAGCTCTTAACGGTCCTGTGCTCCTGTTTCATGGGGTCAGCTTGCGTTGTTTTTTGATTGGGTAAAGAAAGGGACTATGAATAGCAATGTAAAGTGCATTTATTTTGACATTCATTTTTCAACAATGGAGAGGTAGACGGGGCCAATAATAACGTTTTTCTTTTTGTTCTCAGAGAACCCCAAAGCGTCTCTCCCATCTGCAAGCCTTGGAAATGAGTTTACCTGGCTGGCTTGCAGTCCTTTCTTTGGCTTGTTAATGGCCGGCCCTTGGTTGCATTGGTGGAGACAGTCACTAAGGCCATGCTCTGGTTCTCCCCTGAGGCCAGGACATGGGGCGCTCCTTTTGCCCAAGCTGCTGTATGTGATGGTTTAGTTCCTTGAGGGAGGTTTGACAAGAACCAGTGTGTGCCCAGGTCTGTCCAGCGCTGCTCCCAAAGCATCATGGTATACGCTGTGGTTGCATTTTGACTCTTCTGGGAATGATTGTAAGCGTGTGCTCTGGGGGAGGGGGCCGTTATGTGCCATTTCTGAGGAGTGAGTCTGCTGTCTGTCCCTCAGCGCTCCAACTTCCAGTGGTAATTTAATTACTGGTCATTGGCCCTGTAGAGGGTCAACTTGCAAAGCCAAAAGCAAAATGCCAAGCGTGACTCAGGCTTTCAAAGTTCCTGGCTCTTGAAGCCAGACCAGAGGAGACCCTCGGGTGAGGTTGGTCACCCATGAGACTATTCTTGGCTTTGTAGACTGGAAATCTGTCAGATGCCTCTTCCTGACTTCCTCTTCTCTTACCCATCTTCCCCAAAATACCTGGGTCATAACTAAGGAATTTTCTTAAATGATTTCTCCTCTGAGTTTCCCACAGCTCAGCCATATACATGATATTATTCCCTCTGATCACTTTAGTTAAGGGCACTGCGAACTGGACTGCAGACAAAGGGAAGGGACAGGAGAGAAAAATCTAGACAGCAGTGAAAACCATGAAGTGTGGCTTCTGGGTAGCAACCAAGGTTAGCAGGTCACAGCCTTTTCCCAGACTGACTGCAAGAAACACAGGTTTCTGCAAGATTCACAAGTGGGTTACAGGCATCCTTCCCCATTTTTATTCAGTACTTCTAGGATTGCCTTAGGGTTTACGCGTCAAAGCTCAGCTGGGTGGAGCTGCTAGTAAATTTTGCTTATTAGAAAGCTAAGTCCAGAGCTCCTCTGATTTTAGGTTCCAGGAACTTCCTCAGAACATCTGGTGCCAGAGTGTAATTTTTTGGAGTTTGTTTTGCAGGGATAGCTGGGAGTATGGCCACCCTGCTCCACGATGCGGTAATGAATCCGGCAGAAGGTAATGTTCCACGGTTCCAGGGAGGAACAGTAGGGGATGTGCAGAGGGGCAGGCGAACAGCTGGGTGGGAGTGGGGGTGGGATTCCTGGCCCCTGCCAGAGGCAGCAGAAGAACTGGATTCTTCACTACATCAGGCCTCAAGAAGGAACAGGAGTGTTGGAACTCTGTGGTCTTCCTGCTGTAGAAATGCTGGAAGTGTGGTCCCCAGACCTGCAGCCACCTGGGAAGTATTAGAAATGCTGATTCTCAGGACCCATCCCAGGTCCACTGGAAGCCAGTCCTTCGGGAGGGACCACGAGGCTATTGGAACTAGTGCCCCGGTGACTCCTTGCACGCTTTTCACTATTCTAAGACCTGTGCGTGCAGGTGAGTGCAGGGGTGCACACACACACCTGACTCCTATTTACCTTTACAACCCTAGACAAATTTAGGGGGGCAGTCATTAGGCCTTGTGTCCAATTTGCTTTAAAAAAAAAAAAGAGGGACAATGAGAGAGAGAAAAAATTTTAGTTTTTCATGTGGCCTTCATTGCTCCGACACGTCATTGTGTACATGGTGCTGGGATTCGAACTCATGTCCTCCTGCATGCCAAGCAAGCACCGCAACTGCTGAGCCACCTCTCCAGCCCCTGCTTTTTGTTTTTTGATTTGAAGTGATTATGGAAGATGTCAGGCATGGGAAATGTAGAGAAGAGTATTACGAACCCTGGTATATCCATCACTTCTGCTTCAAAAATTAGCAGAATTTTGGCCCTATTTTTTTTCTTTTGGTTTTAGGATATTTTAAAGCAGCCGTGCAGACTTGGGTTCTGCTAGCTCCTTGTATATCCCTATTCCTCGGCCAACTCCAGTCTGAACATGAGGAAGTTTTGGGCTTGATACCAGCTGTGCCCTTAGCCTGGGTCATTCTCTACTTAGCAGTGGCCTCAGGTCACGTGGACTCCCCCACCCTCTGCACCTGAAAATGGCCCATTGTCGGAAGGGAGAATTGGAGGGAGAAATTTAGCAATTTGGGTCTTGGATTATGAGTTTGTCTGTTTTGTCTTTTAAGGTCAGAATTTTTCATTTGCTCTCGGCTGCTTCTCTTGTCTTAGCAGACAGGGGCTTGTTCCTACCCTACGGTTAGGCTGGGTCACACTGGGAGACAGGATGTCCCTGCTGCTGTGGGTGACAGGTGTGGCAAGAAAGGTGCTCAGCTCCTCTTCTGCTTTCCTCATCTATGACCAGGAGACCACTGACTAACATGCACCCCTCTAACTTGTATTTGAAAAGCAGAGAGCTCAGAAAGATGGCCTGCGTTCAGTTCATCTCACACACCATCTTTCTCAAGAGAGATGATGTCCTTAAGTCAATTTACCTGTCCTTGTGGCGTATCCTGTAATACGTTCAAGACAGAGTGAGAATTAGTTTAGAGGAAACTTAAAATCTTCAAGCAGGCACATGCTGTTACAGTACCCGTGTGGTATTCACTGGTGCTGGCCACAGGGCCCCCGTGGACACCCGAACCCAGTCATGCAGGAGTCCCTTATGTAAAATGGTGTGGTAGTCACATATAACCTCCATGTTCTTTGAATCTCTAGATTACTTGAAAGACCTAATACAATGTAAACGCTTGTGTAAATCATTGGAATGCTGCATGGTTTAGGGAATAATGACAAGAAAAAAGGCCATCCATGTTCAGTAGTATTTTCCCTGGGATATGTTGGTGCATGGTTGAATTTGCCAATGCAGAACCCTCCAGTGTAGAGGGCCAACTGTACATATCTTACGATTCCTTTAAAAAAATTCATGAAGGGACCTGGCCAGTGACCAGTTAGTTAGCCTGTGTTAACTAAGCAAGGATTTTGTTAATCTTTTCTAAAGGAGAAAAACTCCTGCCCCTTCCCTGTCATTAGTGTTAATGTAAGGTCTTTATTTCTTTCAAAGTGAAGTGAATCACGTGTGTTCGTTTGGCAGTAGGAGGGCACTGTTAAAACTCTTTAGTTTCGGGAATACGGTCTGATTCGCTCTTGTCCTGTGAAGCACTACTTTTGTATTAACAAGCCGAGGTCTGCCGTAGAGATTGTCCTTAAACTTGGGCAGATGTAATTCCAGCGTTGTCCCTGACATAGAAGCTAAAATCACCCTCAGGGAGTAGGAGGTACATTCTTCTGGTGGACAGGCTGAGGACAGGATGGAGGAGGGCAGAGGGCCCAGGCAGGGTTCAGATTTGTGGTGGTGCAGGTGGTACTGGCAGTCAGAATCTGAGAGCTCAGCTCGGCTCTTTGGGCCTGGAGTAGCTGCCTGGGCTGGGGACCACCTTTCTCAGGATTCTGGCAGGAGACACTTAAGGAAATAGCCTCTTCCTGGCCCTGGGTCCTGGAGCTAAAGTGGTACGCCAAGAGCCAGCCCTCTGTGGCTTCTCAGCTGAGCTGTGTGTGCTCACCTTCTGCCCTTTACCTGTGTGTCTAATATGCTTGTTTCTCTTTATTGGCTTGGCTTCCCATTTCACTCCGACCTGGGGTGGGGCCAAACCTGTCCACTGCTGCCCGTCCGCCCGCCCTGCCCCGACTCAGTGGTGAAGCAGCGCCTGCAGATGTACAACTCGCAGCACCAGTCAGCACTCAGCTGCATCCGGACCGTGTGGAGGACCGAGGGGTTGGGGGCCTTCTACCGGAGTTACACCACGCAGCTGACCATGAACATTCCCTTCCAGTCCATCCACTTCATCACCTACGAGTTCCTGCAGGAGCAGGTCAACCCTCACCGGGTCTACAACCCACAGTCGCACATCATCTCGGGAGGGCTGGCCGGGGCTCTGGCTGCGGCTGCCACAACCCCCCTGGACGTCTGTAAGACCCTCCTCAATACGCAGGAGAACATGGCACTCTCCCTGGCCAACATCAGTGGGCGGCTGTCGGGCATGGTCAATGCCTTCCGGACGGTGTACCAGCTCAACGGCTTGGCAGGCTACTTCAAAGGCATCCAGGCTCGGGTCATCTACCAGATCCCCTCCACTGCCATCTCCTGGTCTGTCTACGAGTTCTTCAAGTACATTCTCACCAAGCGCCAGCTGGAGAATCGAACTCCATACTAAAGGAGCATGCTGTGGGAAGTGGTTCCAGAATCTTCTGTTCAAAGAAGGCTTCCCCTGCCTGCCTCAGTCCCCTTGCCCTCACACCCAGGTCCTTGCTGACAGGGTGTTCCTGCCGGGCCCTCTGCGCTCCCCAGTGCCTTAGAGAGAGGGGAGGACTGGACGCCCGCTGACCCGATGGCTGTCCTTGGGGACATCCAAGGAGGCAGTGGATGGGAAGGACGTTAGGAGGGGAGTGAGAAATGACTTTCTCCTCCTGCACCAAGAGGAATGTAGCTTTTCTGCTTCACTGTGACAGTCTCCTCAGTAGATCCTTAGATCACACAGCAGGGAAGAGGAAGCACAGTGGCCAGGCATGTTAAATGAAAGAAGTTTATGTATATAAAGGTTCCATTACACAGTCTAAAATAGGTGGATAATGTTTATCCTTTATTTTTCTACGTAGAAGTTTTTGAATTTGTGTGTGTGCTTGTGCGTGTCCATAAATAGTATTACAGCTGGGATGATGGAGCTGCTTTTAAAACATGAGTGCTGAATTCTTCCATCATGCTAAGTTCAGAGGCACCAAAGTAATAAATGGCTAATGTGGCCTGAAACTGTGTAGCACCCTCAGATAGAAATTTCACTTGAATGTAAAATAATAAATACTAAGTTAATATTTTTGAATTTCTCTTTTACTGGGGAAAAAAGGTACGTTGAAAAAGACCACAATAATGATCTATTACTTGCAACTTTTTTTTTAATTCAATCAGTCGCCTTCATGTGCCTTTTCCCTTTGTCTTTCCTGAAACTTCCAGGACCAAAGATTAGGCCCTGGCATGTTTTCTCCCGCTGTGTACGCACATGCACATGGGCGGGGTGGTGAGCTGCTCACATGCAGGTTGCTGGCCCCAGTAGTTAGGTTGGCCAGTCTTAATCCTGCATAGACCGGGTCCTCCCTTGTGAGTGACGTGGCTCTGCCTCCCTGTGTCAGCACTTAGAAGCCCTTGATATGCTAGCATTTAGCTATGCTGAGCAGGTCACTGGGACAAACCCCATCTCTATCCCCAGGACTTATTTCTATGTCAGCCCTTCCCCCCCCCCCTTAGGCATGTCAGGTCACTTGGTCTTTGTGTATTTTGACCAAGTCTCCCCCTAATCTTTGTTTCCCCGAGTGGTCTAGGGGCTAAAAAAAGAAAAAAAAAAAGCCTGCATATCTCTGGCCCTTGTCCATTCGTCTGCCCTGTCCCAACCATCAGTTCCCCCACCATAGCCTCTCAGTGACAAGCTGGGGGCTCCACTGCTGAATCCTGACCTGAACATCATGTGCAAGCTGGAGGTTTCCTCTCCAGAGCCATTCTTTAGCATGGAATGGTTTGTGTCACCTGAGAACCTGAGGGTCCAACTGCCTTGTTTTCTGAAATGGAGTCAGATTGTCACTAAGAGAAAATACAGAACCGTTCCCTTTGGCTTCTCTGCTCCATATGCTTCTCCACCACTATCCAAGGGAAGACTGGATGGCCATACAGTTTCCTCCAGCCCGTCTACAAATGAGCAGGAAGTGCGTGTTCTCATTTTGGTGGACGTGGTCTTCACCTGCTGCTATAGCGATGGCCAGTGTGGTGCCTCTCACTGGGCAGGCCCTGCCTGGGCTCCTTGGAATGGTGTGACTGAGAATCAGGTTGCACTTGGAGAAGCCTCATCTTGGGACCTTGTACACAGTGCCTCGGGTGTGGGTTTTGTTTTGTCCCAGTAGCTAAGAAAAGTTGTATAATGAAAGAATTGACTTCCTTTTTTGGGTCAAGGAGAGGAGAGCCACGTGGGGGACGTCCAGCGTGTGGCCCATGAGCAGAGCCTTGCGTCTAGGCTTTGGGTTGGCTGCTGACCTGCTCGCCCTTGGTGATACCCCCAACCTCTGTGAAAACCAGTTTCAACGGTATGCTGTGATCGCAGGGCTACCAAAAGCCACTACCAGTGCTGTTGCCAGACATGCCACATTCGCTCTCCAGCCCTGCCTTGGGTTAGTGTGAAGTAGTGCTAAGTGCTGCAGGTGGAGGGGAAATCAGATTGTAGATCCTAAAGCAGAATTTAAATCAAATCCTTCAATGCTTCCTACCACCCCCTTTGATCCACTCGATACACCACCATGCTGCAAAATACTCCTTATTCCCAGGTTTTGTTCTCAGTGATATATTTACAACTGAGACAGCTCCTTTGGTTAGGATATGCAGGACAGAGAAGTAGGAAAGGGATTTGCCCTCACTGTGATGGTGGATAGGTCTGCAGGGGACAGGTGACTGGTCCTGCCCACCTCACCAGGTTGTCACAAGGTGGAATGAGCCATGAAAGCTTTTGAAAGTCTAGAAGCACTAAGTAGGCATAAGTGTTTGTTAATTTTGTGGGAATTAATTTTCCCCTCACCCTGAGCTTGAACGTTGATATTGTTTTTGCCCCGTGCAAATTGTAGCTGGTGTGTTGGTTGTGATTTTTGACATTGCAAAGTGTGAAATAGGAAAATGCTGCCCCCTCCCCGTGATCAACTTAATCATGGCATATTCTTGGTCATGAGCGTCTTTGGCGTGATATCGCAGCCTGGCAATGCCACCTGAGTACAGTACTCATACCTTCACAGTGTGTCTGTTACGTGGATTCGCTCTCTTGCTCAGGCCATGATTTGAGGTTCAAACACTTGTACAGCAGAGTTTAGAATAAAGCATTAATTATTTTTAAAATGGAAGAAATCCTCCGTGACTATTTTTTTCTAACTTTGAATCCAGCTATTTTTTTTTTTTTGAACGCTTGATGTCTTGATTAACCACCATCCTCCAATGGCCTCTAAAGCTCCATCTCCAACCCATTATGTCCAAGAGATTTTATTTAACTTTATTGAAGGATGATTGTGTCTGTGAAATACAAATGAACTGCTGCTTCCTACCTGCAAGATGCACAGCGTCCGTGATAAGGGTGAGCAAAGCATTGTTTCCTAAGTGTCTTCAGCAGTCAAGATGGTCTCTGCCTCGCAGTTGAAGTGGGGAAATGTGCACCCTTGTATGTGTGTGGTGGGTTCTGATGTGCAGCTACAGTTGTATCACTGGAGCTACAGCCAATAAAACATTGATCTTGGAAGTGTCGTGGGCTCTGTGGAGGGATTACAGAAACGACAGGAGGTGGGCCGCGAGGAAAGACCTCGTTGCTGGGGTTGCATGTTTTTTTGGCTCATGAACAGCTTGGATGGGAACTGTCCCCTTCCTGAATCAGAAGTGTAGACCCAACTGGCCAGCGCTGGGGAGCCTGTGGTGCCATTGCAGGGCAGCTGCTAGGAGCTTCCTGTCCACCTCGCTTGCCATATTGGAAGGGAAGTGGCTTTTCTCCTTGTGGGAACCTGAGTGTGGCAGGTCGCATTTGCTCCGAGGAACATGATGTGTTTTCCAATTTTCTCCCACATACCCCTTTGCAAAGGTTATCAGGACCCTCTGTATGGAGAAGGCCTGGAGAGTGACCAGAGGCCACATTCCCTGAAGATCACAGCTTAAGTCTGAGAATATAAATTCTGAAGGTGGGAGTCAGGGAGCCCCTTTGAGAAGTCACAAAGCCAACAGTCAAGGTCAAAGACCTATGTTCAGTACAACCTCTGAAGCCCTTGTGGAGGTACAGGAGTGGCGGTGGGCCTGAGAACCGGCCTGTGGGCGCCAGGAAGTGGGCAGGGGTGCTAGACAGAGGATTGGAGTTTGTTTTAGTCAGCTTTGACCAAAAACCCCAAGAACAATTTCGGGAGAGGAAAGGTTTATTTGGGGCTCACAGTTTGAGGTTTCAGTCCATGGACAGCTGGCTGACTGCTTCTGCTTTGGGCCCAAGGTAAGGCAGAACATGGCAGAAGGGTGGGTCAGAGAAAAGGAGCTCAGAACGTGACAATCAGGCAGACTGGTCCATGCACCAGGGACAAAATACGCACCCCGAAGGCATGCTCCTGATGACTTCCAGCCAAACCCCACCTTCCTACAGTTGTCACCCAGTTAGAGGATCAATGCACTGTATAGGTTAACTTTCTTGCATTGTCACACAAGAACTTTTGGGGATACTACATATCTAAATCATAACAGATCAACTTCCTGTTTTGTCATTTACCATCAGCCAAACCTGTGCTACTCAAAATTCATTGTTGACTTCCAGTTGCTCCCTCAGCAGAGGTATATGGCAGATCTGGGCTGTTATCAGTGCATACGAATCCACTTGTCCCATTCCTCCTCTCCCTGCCCCAGGAGCTCAGCCAGCAAATATTCCATGCCTCCCCTGCTGAAGCTATGGGCAGGGAAATATAAGATGTGGTCCCTGCCCACATAGTCCTGCAGCCTAATATTAGAACTCAAGATTCGTGGATTTTCCCAAGTTGGCAGAGAAGACCTTGAAAGTCAGGCGCATCATGCCTGTGGACCCAGCTCTCTAAGAAGGTCCCCTTGTCTGGATTCACGGCTTTATCTCTGCCAGCAGTGGGCTGGAGCTGCCCTTGCACCAGCTGTTTAGTGCCAACAGTGTGCATTTGTTCCCAGCTTTGGATTCAACAATGTCACAGTGGTGACTTGAAGTCGACGACAGCAGGGATATTCGCACCACAGAAATGGGCTCGCACCTACAAATCAAGGCTGGCTTTTTAAAAACTTATTAGTGCATTATAGTTTTACATAACGTTGGGATTAGTTGTCACATTCCTAGATGCACACAATTCAGCACTACAATTTGTTCAATATCTGTACCCCCCCATCCCTCTACCTCCCTCCTCCCGTCCCCTGATCCCTTGGCAGCCAGCACAGCAGGGCTTGCTATGTGCTAGGTGTGCAGTGGAGGTTTCCGTGGAAGGAGATGGAGATGAGCTCCTCTTCAGCCTGGGGACCTGGTTCATGCTGCGCCTCTTTGCTCCTGGCCGGCTTCCTGCTCTCAGGAGCCCGTTCCAGAATCTCCAAACTCACTTCCAGCACTAGAAAGTCCATGAGCAGAGGCCACCTCTCGTTACAGTCTTGAGTCCCCAGGGTCTTTGGTGGATTGTGAGGAAGATCTCGACTGTGGCCACAGGAGTGGTCTAAACAGGACAGACATCTCAGGGAAGACTATAATAACCCCAGTTTGTAGAAGAGCGAGACAAGCAGTAGGAGGGAGCGGAGGTGGATGATTACTGCTTAGGGCGAGGAAAGCCCTGTCTGGTCTAAGGCTGAACATAGGGAGTGGCTGAGGAACCCGTACAGTTTGAAGAACAAAGCTTGGTTTGCAGCCATAAGGGCTTTGTAGGAGATTCTTCCACAGGAAGCTGCAGTTGCCAGAAGAGCTTTGACCACCACCGTAAGAAGTTTGCCCTAGTAGTGGTAGGTTACGGGGAGTCTTCTATGGACTTTGAATAGGGCATCTCTGCTTGGAACAAGTATCTGACAGAAGCACACAGGACCCAGGGGGAGGAAGTACCAGGGGAGACAGGGAAGTGGTTGGCTTGGTGTCTCATGAGGTTATCCTGAAGAGGAATGAGTAGGGGACAGGCAAGAGAGAGTGGTTCAAACGGTGGGACTGGACAGATGAGGGGGAGACCTGGAATCCACATCTGAGAGGGAGGTGGCTGAGGGACCAGCAGGTGGCGACAGAGATGCCTGTCTCCTGTGTTCTGTGCATCTTTCTCCTCTTCCCTTGGCCTTCATGGCCCTGGCTAGGGCTGTGTCTTCAGCTGCATTCTCTTGGCTTCCAATTCCCTGCCCTCCTCGAGGTCCCTACCTCTACCTTCTTTAGTTCGCCCACTAGCTTCCGCTCGCCTTCGTCTACCGGGAAAGGGCCTGCCACTGGGCTCTCTTTCCACAACCTTTTGGGGTGCTGATCTGCCAACTTCTGGGGAGATGGTTCTCGGATGTGGGGCTATAGCACCCCTACTCTTCTTCTGGGCACTGCGTCTAGATGTCCAGTGGCCTGATGGAGATCTCCCAGATTTGAGCTTGTGACCCACTTTCGAGAGATTTTAACTCCACTTGCTGCCAGAGCATAGCCATGGTTCCCGCTTGCTGGAAACTTTCAAGGGCTGCACACTGCTTGCTGAGTTTCAGAACAGGCTCCGCTCACAGGGCACCACCCAGCGCCGCACCCTGTGTAGGGCGTGGGAGCAGGACAGCTCCACAGGAGAGATGCGGAGGTCTTCTGAGTGGGGTTCTTTCCGGACCTTTGTTCTGCTGGAATGTCTCTTCCTCTCCCTCCCCCTCTCCCCCCATGGCTGAGCAGGTCCTAAAAACCCGGCCTACCCCTGCTGCGGCCGCCTCGCTGCAGTTCTGCAAGCTTCTGCTCAGAGCGTGAGCCCAGCGAGGACAGGAACTACTCGATTCACTCCTCCCCACAGCCCTCCAGCCTTCCCATCTGCGAAAGAGCAATAGGCGTCGGTGGCGGTTAGCAAACTTCCAAAGCCCCGTGGGACATGCAGGTGGAGACCCCCAGAAGAAAGAAATGTCGGTGCAGGGGAGAAAAGTTGGGGGCTGACCCCAGGGTTTGCCAGCTCTCTCTGGGGTATGCTGGGCACGGATAAGGGTTCCAACAGACAAAACGAACCCTGTGGAAGCTTCCACCTAATCGTGAGGAGGGGGCTGGAGAGGCCAGAGAATGAGGAAGGAGCCGAGAGCCGAGGCTTCTCAGAGGAGGTGTCCTCACAGGCCTAGGCTGTAGACTAAAAGCAATTCAAGCTGCTTTAAAAAATCCTAGGTTGTCCCTCTGCGTTGTGTCCTGGTTCTCTCTCCCCTTGCCCTTGTTTTTTTTCTTTTTCTTTCTAATTCTCTCTTAAATCCCACCATTGCCAAGTTCAGTGGCTGTCCTCCAGCACCACACCTAATGTAAGGGATGGCCGATTCCAGGAGTCACCTAGAGGCAGCAAGAGTCCTCATGAAGACACTCACCAGGCTTGAGAGCCGGCAGCTGGAAAACAAACTCGGTGTCTGTCAAGAAGTTAGATGACTTCTAGAACCTCCAGGCTCTCCTGGAACTTTCTTGGGAAGCAGCGATGTTTTTTCAGGGGTCTTCAGCCATATTTAAAACCTGGACTTCATGCATTTACCAAATTTGAGAATGCTTCCAAGCCTCGCCATTTCTCTAGCCTTGACCCCCAAAGTTCATATCATCCTGGGGCGCTCCCGAGCTTGCTCTTGTGAGGTTGTGGCTAGAATGCTTCGGAATTCCAGGTTCTTGTTGCCGTGGCTGCTGTAAGAGGTCCAGCACTGCTGCTGAGAGGACAGAAGGGTCAGCCCAGCCCACGTCCACTGTCAGAAGCTCCTCTGTGAGAAGACAGCTATAAATCGAGACCGCACGGGCAGTGTTTATCTTCAACCCAGGGCAGCTGAAGAGGGCAGTGCCCCAGAGTCCTCGAGCATTTGGGCTGTTGTCAAGGACCCCGTGTTGGAGAGGCTGAAACCTTGTAAGGCCCAGAGCTGTGGACATTGGGTTCTCTGACACTGTCACGCTGGCTCCCATGCGGCTGCCTTTGAGGAAAGACATGGTTTAAAAAGGAGAGATGGAGAGTACTTCCAGGGGCGTTTGCTCTCACCAGTACGTGACTGTGGGAAGCAGATCCCAGCTGCTTGCCGAGGAGGGGAGATATTCCCTTGGTGAATGCCTTTGGATTGGACTGCCAGGTGATAAATACATTTCCAACAAATGTACTTTGAGCCAGGTGCTTGTAATCCCAGTGGCTCAGGAAGCTGAGGCAGAAGGATAACAGGTTTGAAGCCAGCCTCAGCGACTCGGCAAGACCATGTCTCAAAATATAAAATAAAAAGGGCTGGGCGTGTGGCTCAGTGGTTAAGTGACCCTGGGTTCAGTCCCTGGTACAAAAACAGTGGAAAAAAATTCATACTTAGAGCCTAACAGAACTGAGTGAAAGATTACAGCACATCTTCTCCCTTTCTCTGCCTGTACATGTGTAAAGTTTGAAATAAAAATCATGTACAAATTTTAATAAAATAAGTATGGTTATCCATAACACCTCCTGTCACGGCTCTGGGCCTTCTGAGAGTTTCATGGGTGCTGCTTTCTACAAGCACTGTTAGCATTCAAAGTCCTTGGTGACAGCAGAAATACCCAAGCCTGAAAAGCATCACCAGCCTGGAAACAGTGCCCGAGCGCTAAAAGCTCAGTAGTGAGCTTATCCATGGTTGGGAGTTTGCGACCGTGAAACTCCATGGTCACTTTGCCCTCTTCAGGCAGGGCCCAGGGTCTGAGGACAAATAGTCCCACGTGGTTCCCTCTCCTGTGTCCCCGCAACCTCATGATGTCATGAATTGAGGATACATGGCACATTCAGGGTGTCATGATTCACGGGACTGAGAAGGCAGTGGAACTGGGAGGAGCACCCAGGAGTAAATGAGTTGCGATGGAAGGAAAGCCAAAGACAAGCTGGTGGGAAGATTTCCTTCACGCCAAACAGAACTCTGGATTCTAAGGCTCCTGAGGCTCCCAGGAAGCAGGGTGGTGCACAGCGCCCTGTGGAGGAGGACTCTTAGATCCTACTGTCTTGCTGCACTGATCCAACTTCCTATTTTGAAGAGATTATTATCACAATGTTTATTGATGCTCTCTTGAATTTCTAACTTGCCTCTATAATTTTTATATTTACGATCAGCAAGTTTCTAAAACCCAGTTTTGAAAAGCATACAATTACTTGATAGTAATTTCCAGTGCAAGGAGAATCTTGTTGTTATAACAAGGAAATTTCTTTGCTGTGGTCCATTTTAACCTTTGAGCACATAATGAATTGGGTCACTAGGTTCAGACGCCTGGGAGCTAGTCCTGGAGGTCACTGACTGGGCAGTCCTGGATGACCTTGAATGTATCATTTAACCTCTCTGGTCTACAGTTTCCTTATCTCAAAATGAAAGGGTTGGGCCAGATGACTGGTAATAGCTCCTCCAACTGCCACAGCCTATGATAATGTCCAGATAACACAGGCTCAATCCAGCCTCTAAGTCTGTGATTACAGTGTGATTATATGCTTTCTACATGAGATTAGAAAGAAAATCGTGCAGGCCTTTCAGCCTACCTGCCATAAAGGGTCACTCGTTATTTTGCTTCACCACCTCTCACTTCTTAATTCCATTAATAAAATAGTAAACTCCATGAACTTGGTAGAGGACCATGATGGATGTATCTCACAGCCTCCTCTTTAGTGTTTCTAATTGCTATAATCTTGTGCAATTACAATTAACTCAGTTGCCTGTATTGTCTAAACTCTGAGTGGGAACCAGCAGGCTCTGGTGCACCCTAGGCCCTCCAGCACAGTGGTGCCTGCAGCTTGAGGAATGTGATGCTCTTAGTTCACATTGTTTATCACAGAGGAAGACACGTTTTTTTCCCATGATGCATTCTATTGCAGAGTCTTGTTATGGTTTGGATATGAAGTGTCCCCCCAAAGCTCCTATGTTAATGCAGGAACACTCAGAGGTGAAGTGATCGGATTACGAGAGTTGCGACCTAATCAGTCCATACTAGTTTGAATGGACTGACCAAGTGGGAACTGTGGGTAGGTGGGGCATGGCTGGAGGAGGGGGGTCTCTGGGGCTGTGCTCTGAAAGGGAACATCCTCCTTGCAGCAGGAGGGGGAGTAGGGGTTCAGGGGAGCAGGGTTCCACTCCCCCTCTTCTCTGCTTCCCAGCCACCAAGCACAGCAGCTTCCTTCCACCACACCCTTCCTCCAGGATCTGCTGCCTCACCTTGGACCCAGCGCTGTATAGGTTCTTAGACCTCTAAAACTGGGGGCCCAAAATAAACTTTTCCTCCTCTAAGTTGTCCTTGTCAGATATTTTAGTCACAGCAATGCAAAACTGACAGTCTGTGTGTCTTTAAAACTTTAAATTATGTACTTTTGGAACAGTTTTGTTCATAGCAAAATTGAGAGGAAGGCACAGAGATTTCCTATATACTTCTGTCCCCACATATTCATTCATAGGCTCACTCATCAAAAAACCCTACCAGACCGGTACATTGGTTACCATCAATCAGCTTGCATTGACACATCATTGTCACCCAAAATGCGTAGTTTACTTTAGTGTCCACTCTTGATGTACTTTCTGTTAGCCCATGTAAAAATATAAGAGCAAGCATCCACTATTATAGTATCATACAGAGTATGTAATGCCATCCTGAAGATCCTCTGTGCTCCATTCATTCTTCCTTCCCTCTCCTCCCAACCCCTAGCAACCACTGATCATTTTCTTCTTCCATAGATAGTTTCACCTTTCCAGAGTCTTATCTAATTGGAATCGTACAGTAAGTGGTCTTTTCAGGTTGACTTCTTTCCTTTGCAATTCCTCTGTGTCTTTTTATGGCTTTTGTACCTCATTTCTTTTTAGTGCTGTATAACATTCCCTTGTCTGCATGTAATCACAGGGTGTTTATATATTCGCCTACAGAAGGACATCTTGGTTGCTTCTGAGTTCTGGTGGGTACGAATAGAGCAGCTATAAACATCTGTGTGCAGATCTCTGTTGGACACAAGTTTTTCTTTGGGTAAATACCAAGGAATGCAGTTGCTGGATATGATGGCAAAAGTATGCTTAGTTTTGTAAAGAATTGGAAAACTGTCTTCCAAAGTGTGCACCGCCTTCATCCCCAGGCAATGAACATTCATTCTTGTTGCTCCGCATCCTCACAAGCATTTGATGTCAGTGCCCTGGATGGAGGTGTGTAGTTGTATCTCACTACTGTTTTAATTTGAGTTTCCCCGGTGACTTCTGGGGGAGAGCATTTTTTTTCAATGTGCCTATTACATCTGTGCATCTTCTTGGTGAGGTATCTCCTAAGTTTTAGTCCACTTTAAAATTGAATGTTCATGGAACCCACCATAAGACATAGCTATCCCAATCCCAGCTATTTCCCCAAAAGACCTAAAATCGGCATACTACAGCAACACAGCCACATCAATATTTATAGCAGCTCAATTCATAATAGCAAATTATGGAATCAACCTGGAGGCCCATCATTAAATGAATGGATTAAGAAATTGTGGCATAAAATGGAGTTCTACTCAGCTATTAAAAAGTGCAATGAGGAAAAAAAAAGTCCAATGAGGGGCTAGAGTGGTGGCTCAGCGGTTGCAGCACTTGCTTGCCATGCGGGAGGACCTGAGTTTGATTCCCAGCACCATGTATACAACCAAGTGTCAGAGCAACGAAAACCAGATGGACTAAATAAAATTGAGTCCCTCTCTCTCTCTCTCCTCTCTGTCTCTCTCTCTCACTGTCCCCTCATCTCTTAAAAAAGTATATACATATATATTAAAAAAATTAAAAAGTACAATGATAGCATCTGCCAGTAAATTGATAGAAATGGAGAGTATCATGCTAAACTCAGAAACTCAAAGGTAGAATGTTTTCTCTAACATATGTGGAAGCTAGAATAAAATAAAGGAAAGGGGGAGGGAAATATAAGATTACATAAATATAAATACATTCAAATACAAATTGATAGAGGAGCTAAAAGAAGTTGAGTAAAAAGGAGGGACGAGAGGAAGGAAGGATCAGAAGGAAAATGGGGAGGAAAAGGGGGGTGGACAAAAAAGTATATTTTTGCCTTTAATAGACTAAGTAATTCTCACACAATCAATAAAACCTGAAAAAATTTTTAAAAGTTAAAGGGAGGATGAGTAGAAGAAAATGACCAGGAGGAAGTGTGGAGTAGATGAGGGAGGGGGGAAGTGCTAGGAAGAGATATTGGCCAAATTATATTGCTATATTTTGTGCGTGTATGGATATGTAACAACAAATCCCATCATTATATACAAATATAAAGCACCAATGAAAATGTGGAAAAAATAAAGCCAATGTCAGGAAAAAAATTGTTCATTTTCATATTGTTGAGTTTTATAAAGGTTTGTGACTTGTCTTTTCATTCTCTTGGCAATGTTTTCTGCAGAACAGAAATTTCTTACTATAAAGCAACAGTAACCAAGACAGGGTGGTACTGGTGGAAGAATAGATGAATGGAACAGAATAGAGTCCCCAAAAATAGAGTCCCCATAGAAATCTAGTCAACTGACCCTTGACACAGGAGCAAGGCAATACGATGGAGAAAAGAGTCTTTAAACAAATAATGCTGGAACAGCTGGACACACACACACACACACACACACACACACACAACCAGAATTTACAGCCTTTACAAAAAGCAAAAGTGTCTAACTTTAATGAAGTCCAACTTATTCTCTCCTTTTTTCTTGGTTCATATCTTTGATGTCATATCTAAAATGTCATATCCAAACCCGAGGTCATCTAGATTTTCTTCTGGTTTTTTTTTCTGTTTTATTACATATTACATTCAGGATGTTAATCCATTCTGAAGGACTTTTTGTAAAGTTGATGATATTGTATCTTCCTACCCATAAGTATGAAACAGCTATCCATTTACTTAGTTCTTTTTGATCTATTTCATCAGCATTGATCTTGTGTTTTGGTAGACTTACGTGAATCACATTGGGTATTTAATTTCAAATTCTACTTGTTCATTGCTGGTATACAGAAAGATGCTTGAGTTCTGAATATTAGCCTTATATCCTGCAACCTTGCTATAATCACTTATTAGTTCCGGGAGGGTTGTTGTTTGGTTGGTTGGTTTTTTTCAGTTCTTTGGGATTTTCTGCATTGATGACCGTGTTATCTGTGAATGAAGACAGTTTTGCCTGTCTTCCCAGTGTGGCTTTTGTTTCCTTTTCTTGCCTTATTGCATTAGCTGAGCACTTCAATGTTGAAAACAAGAGGTGAGAGGGGACATTCTTGTCTTTCCCTTGGTCTTATCAGGAAAGATTTCAGTTTTGCAACATTATGTATGATGTCAGCTGTAACTTACTTGTTGATTTTCTTTATCAAGTTGAAGAACCTACCTTATAGTCTTAGTTTACTGAGAATTTTTATTATGAATAATTGTTGGATTTTATATCAAATGCTTTTTCTTCATCTTTTGGTATGATCATTTGCTTTTTCTTCTTTAGACTTTGATGTGATAGATTCCATTAATGGACTTTTGAATGTTGAACCAGTCTTGACTATTTGGACATGGTGTATATTCATTTTATACAATGTTGCATTTAATTTGCTAGTATTTTGTTGACAGTTTTTGCACCTGTGTTTATGAAAGAGATGGTTTGTAGTTTTCTTGTTTTTTTTTTTGCGTGGGGGGGGTGTCTGATTTTGGTATTAGAGTAATTCTGGCTTTATAAATGTAATAGTAACTATTCTCTCTGCTTCTAGCTTCTGGAAGATTCTAGAGAAAATTGGTATAATTTCTTCCTTAAACATTCAGTGGAGGGGCTGGAGCAGTGGCTCAGCAGTATTGCACTTGCCTGGCATGCAAGAGAACCCGGGTTCAAACCCCCGCACCACATACACAACTAAATGTCAGAGAAACACAGGCCAGATGAAACAATAAAGTTGATTCTCTCTCTCGCACTCTCCCCCTTAAAAAATTTGGTAGAATTTACCAGTGAATCCATCTTGGCCTGGTGCTTTCTCTTTTAGAAGGTTATTGATTATTGATTCAAGCTCTTCAGTTTTCATTATTTTTTCTTGCATGAGCTTTGGTAGATCTTGTCTTCAAAGCACTGGTTCATTTTTCAAGTTTATGGGCATACAATTTTTTCAAAGCAGAGCTTTATCACTATTTTAATGTCCATGGGGTTGTAGTGATCTCCATTCTTTAATTCCTCATATTTGTAAATTATCTGCTCTCTCTTAGTTAACCGACTAGATGCTTCTCAATTTGTAAGTAATCAGCTTTTGGTATCATTGATTTTGCTGATTTCCATTTAATTGATTCCTGCTCTTGTTTTTATTCGTTTGTGCCTTCTGCAATTTGCTCTTTTCCTAGTGTCCTAAGGTGGATGTTAAGTGATTGATTGGAGACCTTTCTTCTTTTCTAATATATGTATTCAGTGGTGTAAATTTCTCTTAAAGCCTTGCTTTTGCTGGATCTCACAAATTTTGATGAATTGTGTCTTCATGTTTGTTCAGTTCAAACTATTTTAAATTTTCTCTTAAAATTTCTTCTTTGACCCATATTTTATTCAGAGGTGTGTTTTGGATTTGGGGGCTGTTTCTGTCATTGATTTCTAGTTTAATTCCACTGTGATCTGAGGGTAGACATTGTGTGATTTCTATTCTTTTGAATTGGTTAAGGAAGGTTTTTTTAAGGCTCAGCATGTGGTCAGTCTTGGTGAATATTCACTGTGAGCATGACAAGAATGTGTACTCTGCTGTCTTCGGATGGTGTAATCTGTAGATGACCATTATATGTACTTGAACAATGGTGCTATTGAGTCCAAACATGTCTTGGTTTTCTGTTTGCTTTGTCTGTCCATATCTGATAGAGGAGCATCGCAGTCTCCAGGTATGATAGTGGATTTCTCTATTTCTCCTTGCAGTTCTATCATTTTTGCCTTACGTACTTTTATACTCTGTTGCTAAGAACGTACACATTGAAGATTATGTTCTTGGACTGCAGCGGTGGCTCAGTGGTTGGATTGCTTGCCTGGCATGCACGAGGACCTAGGTTCGAACCCCAGAACCACAGGCACAACTAGGAGTCAGAGAAACAAAGGCCAGATGAAAAAATAAAGTTGATTCTTCCCTCTGTCTCTCTCTAAAAAAAAGATTATGGTCTCTTCTTGGAGGATTGATCTCTATATCATTAATGTGATGTCTCTATTATCCTTAATAACTTTCTTCTCTATGAAGTCAACTTTTTCTGAAATGAATATAGAATATAGCTACTACATTCTTTTGATTAATATTTCCACGGCATGTCGTTATCTATCCATTTGCCTTTCATTCATATCTGTTTTTATACTTAATGTAGATTTCTTGTAGAAAATCTATTATTGGGTCCTGGTTTTTGTTTTGAAAATTTTTATCTTTGGATTGTTGCGCATTTGAAGTTTTTTTTAAAAAAAGTTTCCAAGTAGATAATATCTGTAATAAGGTGTGATTATGTTTATATTGATCTTTTCTAATAAATAGCTCTTGGTTTGAGAGGAGTCTTGAATGTTCTAGTACTGTCAAAATTGATTACTTCACATATTCAACTTTTTACAAAATAGTTATTCCCTTGTCACTGAGATCTTATTTGCTTATAAAAGGAAATTGTGTTTCACCTAATTTTTTCTTGAAAATATATACAATAATATCTCCACTTTGATAGGTCAAAATTTCCCTGAGAGTTTGTCAGGGCTAAATCAACACTGGATTTTAGTGGAAGAGACAGTCCCACAGATTAGAGCAGTGAGGTTAGGAGGCTTCTCAATGTGGTGTGTTTGTGAACAGAGGGTTACGCCTGTAAGGTCATAGATTAGGGATAGGAAATGTCTTTTAGGGTTATTGTGGGAATATGCTGTCCCCACTGGAATGGTATGTGTTTCTTGTGGAACGCAGTTTTGCATTTGATTCCCATAACAATCTATTCTTTTGCTCAATTGAATCCCTGAAGTTCTATTTCTGGCCACAAGGTGGCATCTGATTTTTATTAATTCTCAAGTCACAAACCTCTTCTCTTGCCCCTGGACCTGGAAACTCATTATCTGTCTTGGCTTTTAGACCCTATTGTACCAGATATATTTTTTTACAAATAAAAAAATTCATAAATATGAGTAATTCCTATCTCTTTCAAGGTATACATATTTTCAGTGTCTCTTCATTACGTTGAATCTCTACCCTTATTTGGGAATTTTACCCATTTATTTCTTTGCCTTACAACCTAGAATGCAGAAATGTGCTATTTTTCAGATGCCTATCACGGAGCCTCCTCATAGGTCTACAAGTTAGGCATACACAAGGTACATGCATGGACTCACCATAAAGGGCACTCACAAATCAAGCTGTGTTCGTTCGGGACTAGTATCATGAGTGAGGTCTCTAGTTCTGCAAAGGAAGGAATCAAGATGGATGGGCTCACCATCATGCCCCCTTTTTTTTGCACAGTATTGGTACATAGTAGGTGTTCAAAAATACCATTATACCACATGGGTGAAGGGGCCTGAGTAGGGTTTCATGGGAGAGTGGAATAACACTGACTCTAAAATGAGGGGTGTGGGTTGGATGGAGAAAGTCAAGGAGGGAAGGCTGTTGCAACTTGAATAAAGGCAGGCTATCCAGCATGAGTAGACTGAAGGATACCAAAACGACCGTAGTCAGGTCTTTGCTGGTGCAACCAGGTCTCACCTGTTCGGGGCTTTGAGGTCAAATGCTCTTCTGGATCTGACCTAAGTTTTGCAAGGGGAAGCTGAGAGCCATTTTAACAGACTATAAAAGAGCAGGATGCAAGAGACTGTGGTGAGGAGGGACACCTAAGCACACACTGTACTGTGTAATAAAATGAGGCATTATGGGACATGAGCCTTCAGGTGCTATGCACCTGAGTGAGGTCTTTCAGAGAAGGAAGCAGTCAGGCTGTGCACAGCAGAGCTTGCTGCCTGGCAGGTGACCTCTGAGCCAGGCCTGCTGTGAAGATGGCTGAGGTGCAAATGGGTCTTTATACTTTACAAAGTGTCTTTTCAAGCACTAGCTTCTTTAATGCCACTGGGTCCCTGTGGTCTCAGCAGAGTTACTGTTTCTGCTTTGCAGATGGGGAAGCTGAGGCGCACAAAGGTTAAGTCACTTGACATGCCCAAGTTGGGTCTGGCCCTCTGGTCTGACCCTGCTTACTGAAGGACAGGTAGAATGGGGGTCAGCGAAGTGTCTGATGGACGAGGCAAGTTCTCCCCACATCTTTCTGAACATTGTGACAGCCCAGACAGGGTGATTGGCATGGCTGCTGCACATGAACAGAGGCCTTGTCTTTCTTGAATTGCTTCCTTAAAGATGTGTTTTCCCAGGTCCTAGTATGAGAGTCTCATTTCTCAGTGAGGGGATAGAGATTAGGGACTAAAAATCATCATCAAGTCAAGGACACAAAGTTTCCTCCCAAATCAGGTTGATCTACTTTTGAAAGCCTTGGCGTGGCTCATTCTTTCTCCTTCTAGGATCTTAGCACTCATGGGGCTTCCAGAAGTTGCTAGGAGAAAGCACACCACATACACACTGGCGGATCTTGAGATGGCTTCTGATAGGTCCCGCCAATCCTCTTAGATTTGCTCCCTTGCGGCTCTCTCTGACACTGAAGAAGGCGTGTCACACTGAAGAGGTAACATACGCAAATGTGTCAGGTGTGACCTGGAAGCACAAGGTGGGGAGTGGGCAGATCAAAACATCTGAGGGCAACTCTCAACAATAGGGACAGGACTCCTTGCTATAGGCTCTAGCTTCTGTCTCCAGCCGGAACAATTCCCAGGAATGTTCCTCCGAGGGTCCCAGTGGGGTTGGGGCCTGATGTGCAGGGTGCAACCAGCTTAGGATGCATCCTTGATTGGCTCTTCACACTATTCTGGACGCAGGACCCCCGAGATCAAGGTTCCAGCATAGTTGATGTGTGTTGTGGGTCTGACTAATCCTGCTCATGAGGGCTCCACCCTCATCACCTAACCACTTCCAAAAGTCCCACGTTTAATACTATCACCTGTGGGTTAGGTGTCAATATGTGAATCTGGGAAGACACAAACATTCAGGCCACACCAGGAAGCCTGAAAGAGACTGAGGAATGAATTACACCCGGGGTTTGTGGGCTCTTTCTTGTTGGTCTATGTTCCTTGACTTCTCAGTAGGAAGGCCACCAACATATAAATTTAACTTAATTTTATTTTTAAAAATTTAGCATTATTCACTGATCCCTTCTAGTTGCAATGAGATCCCTAGAAAAAGAAAAACTCTAGTAGTATTCTGGCAATATGAGCAGACATTCATCTTACGACCTAACCATCTTATTTACTAAACACATACTTTAAGTCTCTCATCTTTTCATGTTGAATTGGGGTCCCATTCTCCTTCAGTGCGGGATGCACCCTATTAGTGGGAAGGGCTGGATGGAGCTGGGCAGGGGGTGGTGCTGGGTGCAAGAGGGAGCAGAGCAGAGGCAGCATACGGTATAGAAAGAAGTGGAAATGCCCGTGAAGAACCTGGAGCTTCAGAAGTGATTCTGATGTCCCACAATTACAACACAGGTAATTTTAAGGAAGTCAGTGACTACTAATGCCTACCAGACAATAAAACACTGTGTGCCAGCGTGGATTTAGTAGTTAGAGAAATTGGCAAGTGTGTGCGTGCATACGTGCATGCGGCTTGGGAGGGGGGCTGGATTGGATTTGCTCCTTTACAAAAGGAGACTTCAGTTTGTAGAAGGAGCCACACTGGCCTTGCTTTATAAGGAACTCCCTTAGACATTTATTATGCTCCAGATTGGCAACAATGAGGTTTGCACCCATTGTGTTTTCAGGAAGTTACTGAGCAAAGGGAGGAACACCCTCCTACTGGAGGGGCCAAGGTAGAGCTGTCTGCGAATTTTTGAAAGACAACTGAACCTGAAACACCACTTGGGAAAGTGAGGCCTGAGGAAATGTGACCAGGATGTACAAATTGGCCCAATGCAGCACCTGAGCTAACTGCAGGGCAAGAACAGCCAAGAACAAGGAGCATAAAGTTTACCTGGCTTATTGAACAGGTGTCGTCTCTGACATACATCACTAAGCACGGAGCTGAGACAAAGGTGACTTCCTCCTCCTTGCGGGGTTGCTGTTTGCATTTGACATCAGGGTGTTCTGAGGCTGGCAGGGTGAGGAGGGATGTGGCTGCGAACTGGCTTATTGGGGCTCAGGCCCCAGTGACCTTTGCGTATGAGCACACTCCATAAAAGGATGAGTCACTGCACACCTGGGCTCACCAAGCCCATCTCCCAACATCGTTTCTGTTGGGCATGTTGGGTTTCTCCAGAGGCAGGTCCTGGGAACTGGATCTGCAGAACTGTGCCCCAACTCTGTCTTCCAGTCACAGCATCTCACCTTAAGCAGATGACGAAATCCAAAATTCCTGTTTACGTAGATAATAGAAACATCAGATGCACTAACCAACTCTTTTACTTTGTGTAAAGTTCACACTAAGATTATTTTAAAGCAAGTAAGCTCCCTTGGTGAATTTTTTTTTTTAAAGAGGAGGACAGTGAGAGACACACAGAGAGAATCAATTTTTATTGAGTTTTTCACATGGCTTTTGTTGCTCTGGCACTTAGTTTTGTATGTGGGTGCTGGGGTTTGAACCTGTGTACTTGCACATGCCAGGCAAGCACTGTAACCACAGAGCCACACTCTGGCCCCCCTTGGTGAATTTTTAAATATTTAAATTTACAAAAGGTCAATTTACATTCAACTTTTAGGTATTGTGCTTATTGACACACAAAATGGAAAATTTAGTGGACTGCTAAATTATTAAAAAAAACTTACATTCACACAATTTTTCATATTTTGCTTTTCAGTTCTGTGTTTTGAGAATTGAATAGTCATATAATCGCTATGGTAATCAAGGCACAGAATAGTCCATCATTCCCCAAATCCCCATGTGCTTCCCTTTTGTAGCCAACATTTCCTTCTACTCGTAACCCTTGACAAACTGTTCTCCATCTCTACAGTTTTTCCTTTTCCAGAATGTCATATAAATTGTAGGCTAATGTCTACTGTATACATGTATCAAAGGCTATCCGTTGACCAATTAAAAAGTACTTGGATTGTTTCTAACTTGGAGTGATTAGGAATAAAGCTAAAGTCAAAATACTAGCCTTTGTGTCAACAGAAATTTAATTTCTCTGGAGTAAAAGCTTGGGAGTGAGATTACTAGATTTTCTAGTAAGTGTGTGCTTAATTTCATAAGAAACTGTCAATTTTCTACAGTGGCTGTGTCATTTTCCATTCTCATCAGCATTGAATGAGAATTCCAGTGTTTCAGCATGCATTGAAAATACCTCAAACCATGTAAAAATAGTTATTACTTTCAATAATAATACGTAGTTAAAATAATCTAAGAAAAGACTCTATTATTTAAATCCATTGTTTGTTTGTTTGTTTATTTATTTAAAGAGAGAAAGACAGTGAAAGAGAGAAAGAGAGACAGAAAGAATCAATTTTTGAGTTTTTTTCACATGGCTTTCATTGCTCTGATGCTTAGTTGTGTACGTAGGTGCTGGGGTTTGAATCCATGTACTTGCGCATGCTGGGCAAGCGCCTAGCCACCGCTCCAGCCCCTCCATTACTTAAGATAATTTTTGTTCTTATCTTTATCTCTTTGGTGTTATATCCTTTTAACTCAAATAATTTACGTTTGCATTTTTTTTAGAGCACACCATCTAGTGATGAATGATTGATTTTCTTTAATCTGAAAATGTTTTTATTTTGGCCTTTATTCTTGAAGAGTATATTTGATGAATATAGAAGTTCAGATTACTCGTCTTTCAGCTTGTGGAGATGCTGTTTCATTGTCCTTAGACCACCAGGTACCTGGTGAGAAATTTGCAGTCATTTGAATTGATGTCTTATATACGTGAAAGTATTTTTCTCTGGCTGTTTTCAAGATTTTTTTGCTTCATATTGGCATCAGTTTGATTATGATTTTTTTAACTGAATTTGTCTTGCTTGGGATTCACTGCAATTTTTAAGTTTGTAAATACACATCTTTCACCAAATTTGGAAAGTTTTCACGTTTATTTCGTCAGACATTTTTCCATACAAATTTCTCTTATTCTTGGGACTCCAATGACATGAATGTTAGAACTTTTGTTATGATCCCACAAGGCTCTTGGGTTCAGTTTGTTTTGTAATATTTCATTTTTTTAATCCCTTCTTTGGACTAGAAAATTAATATTGAAAAAGGTACAAAACATCCTCATTTTAAAAAAAGAAAATTAATATTGATCTATATTCATATTTACTTATTTACTCTTTCTTTCCTTTGTCATCTTTATTTGCCATTAAATCCATTCAGTGAATTCTTTACTTCGAATTTTTTTTAGTTGTAAACTTTTCAGTTAATTTTTTTCCTCACACTGCTACATCAGTGTTTATAGCAGCTTGATTTACAATAGCCAAACTATTGAATCATCCCAGATGCACCTCAATGGATGAATGGATCTGAAAACTGTGATTTTATATATATATATATATATATATATATATATACACATATATATATGTAAATATATATATATATAATGGAGTTCTACTGTGCTATTAGAAGAAAGATACCATGGTTTTTGCAGCAAAATGGATGGAAATGGAAAAAAAAATCATGCTGAGTGCAATATCCCAAACACAGAGACTTAAGAGCTGAATGTTTTCTCTTATATGTGGAAGCTAGAGTAAAACCTAAGATAGGATGAAAGTTAGCTGTTTAATTAATAAACTCATCAAAGTATAAATATCATATAAGCTGGGGCCACCATACCTATGAAGGTGGGGGGAGAAGGAAAGAGAGGTGTTATCAATAAGGTTGGATACACTCAGCTCCCATGGGAAGCCAAACTATACTCAAACAGGAAGATAAACTCAGAAATATTAATAGTTAATATACATGTATTTGCTCATTTCTGTCTACAGCATGGGGGAATTACCAAGAAAACAAGAGATTGGGGAATGGATGGGGGGCAGATATTGGACTAGGATTGGGCTTAACTTATTTTGTCAATGTATATATGCATGAATATTTAACAAGGATTCCCTCCAATATGTCAGGCTATGTTGAACCAATTAAAAATCATTTTTTTCTCTGATAAGAATTTTTACCTTTACATTCTTGTCAAAACTATATTCCTAACTTTACAGAGTGTGGTTATAATAATACTTTGAATTCTTTGATCATTCCAACATCTGTGCCATCTTACAGCTGGCATCTCTTCTCAAAAATTAGTGACATTTTCCCTGGTTGCTGGCATGTTGAGTAATTTTAGATGATATCCTCAATACTTTCAATATTATATTGTGAGAGTCTGAGTCCCATTAAAATACTCTAGTAAATGTTTACCTTTTTGCTTTACCAGGTTATCAACTTACATTAACCTTCTGTGGGTGGTGGGTCCAATGTCTGCTGAGTTTTCAAAGTCTTTGGTAGATGTGAACCTGTCCCCTTGCATGTGCCCCTCAGAGTTCGGTCTTGGATGTGGTCAGTGCTTTACAATTCAGTTCTCAAAGTCCTTACTGAGTTTCTTTGTGTCTGTTCCATGGCTGTGAAGATCAATGGTGAACTCAGCACTTGTGATGGTTCACCATGGGATTATGGTATCTGCCTCTTCAGCTCTCTTTTGTACTGAATTTCCCCTATATTCTTGGATCCCATGTATTTCTTTTCCTGGATCCATTGGCCAGAAGTATGGGTTTCTCAGCATTCTAGCACCTCTCCTCTACTATGATGTCACACAGTTCCATAGACCAGACCATCCCAGCAGCAAAGTGGTGAGAGCAGAAAAAAATAGTTGGGAATTTTTCCCATTCTTCAAATGATGGGAGCTTACTTCCCAGGCTCTACATGTCTGTGCCACCATTGTCATTACAGTGGCAGTGCCATACTGTCTGGCAAAGCTTGGAGAAAAAGCGAGGGGAAAAGCGAAAAGCAATGGGGATTTCTCCTGCACTTTCTAGCTCTAAGAGCTTTCCCCCATTCTTCCGGCCTGAAATGGAAAGTTTCTCCAAGAGTTTGTACTACTATATCTCCTGTGGAATCTGTGCAACTTGGTCCACCCTCGGGTTAAAGCTAGGAGATAAAGGAGGCAAATGAGAAAAGAAAACAAAAACCTCACCTGGTCATTCTTTAAGTTTGGTCTTTCCTCCCCAACATTAGTTTTTGCCTTTCAGAGCCTCCAGGTAGCTACTTCTATCCTGTAGAATTTCCACTGCAGTCGGTGGAGGGAATACGCTATGGCAGCCTCCACTTCAGCCAGCCCTGGAAATCCTCGGATTGCTGAGTTGTCATGCACGGTGGTCTGCAGCCTTGTCTGCTCTCCTGGATTGGGGAAATCTGAGAATGATTATTAATTCCCACTGTGGTAGCCTCTCCCCAGCCCCACACGTGCCTGTGCACCAGGGGACTCTAACACAGCTCCTTTTGGAAATTTTGCAGCAACCGACATGTCCATGCCACATAGTCATGTTGTTTTTGGTCAGCTCCCAACTGGAGGCTTGCCTGATCTACCTTCTCCACAGCTCTCTTGGAGCCTCCCTTTTGTGACCCAGTCTTCTGTTTCTCCTTTCACCCTGAGCATTTCCATTGAACTCTCTTAGAATACACTCTTTTCACAATGTTCCATTTACCTTTTTCTCTTAACTAGAGCTTGGTTCTCATCCTGAGGACACAATTCCTCTGCTGTCCTTTCAAGAGGAGCTTGCTCATTCATTCATCTTTGTCTACCTCACTATCCACTCTTTAGGAAGACAGCCTTGCTTGCTACTCTATAGAGGTATGAACCGTCAAATGGGGATGCCTTCTCCTCCCTTCAGCCCCATCCACTGCTCTGCATCCTTTTGTCCCTCTTGCTCCTTTGGAAGGAGGAGTTTCTCTCTTTTTCTAAAATGAGCCCCCTGTTTGCATACTTAATCCCTCCTCTGCCTACCTCTGTGCTAGATAATGTAATAAAATAAGGAACTACAACAAGAGCGAAGACTCTTGAAATCCAAGAACATCAGCTGGAAAAACTAGCGAAACATAATGAGGGCATTAAAATGTTAAGTTGTCCCAAAAGCACCAAATAATAGAAGCCAAATCAATTTAGCAAGTTAGCATGCAAATGGACTCAAGTATGAATATAAATTTAGTATACAATAAAGCCAGAGTACATACCAGGAAAGGAGGGAAGAACTGTTCAATGAAAGATATTAGAAAAATTGGAAGTTTTCATTAAAAAAATGAAAAATATTGAACTTTATCCCTTTTCACAACTCACATCATATACCAGAGTATATTTAGATGAATAAATAATTAAGTGGAGAAGATAAATATTTAACAAAAAAAATAGTAGATACTACAAAGCAGCGTATGTGTGGTGTTGACTGCATACCATTTTGCATGCATTAAAATCATAATAACATAAGGGATTATGATATTGAGATAATATTATGCAAGCATGGTACAGAGTTCCCATCAAGAGCTACTTGTAGGAACTCTGTATCATGCTTCCATGATAATTTTTCTGTAAATCTAAGATTATTCCAAAACAAAACACCAAAACATATACATTCATACACATGCACAAAATATCTAAAAAATTACAAATCTACATATCCTTTCTACTACTGGGAGTTTATTTTCAGATACATCAGCAGATGTGCAAAATGACCACTGCAGTGGATTCTTGAGGCTCCACCCTACCAGGTTATTTAAAGTTGCAAAAACTGTTACTATTTACGTGACGATTACAAAACACTGATTAAAAATTGTGGCATGTTCATATAACGGAATACCATCCAGCTTTTTAAAGACTAAAGAAACCTCTGCTATTAAAGAGTGTCGACGACATCTGGCTGTTGTTGTTGTCTTAAGAGAGAGAGAGGGAGAGAGAAAGAATCAAATTTCCTTTTTCATCTGGGTCTTTTTTTCAGACACTTAGTTGTGTATGTAGTACTGGGGTTGGAACCTGGGTCCTGAGCATGCCAGGCAAGCACTGTAACTGCTGAGCCACTCAGTGGTTGTTTTTAAGTAAAGCAAAATATAACAAAACAAAAAATCCCAAACCAAAAAAAAAAAACTCACCCCAAAATAAAACAAAAAATAAAGTGTTATGGTGTTACCCCTTAGAGTTAAGGGGGATGAGAATATGTATTTCTATTGCCCTCTGTGCAAACAGGACCTCTGGAACAGAACACAGAGCACTCACCATGGCAGGAGAATATATGGGTAGCAACTGGGTCATGAATAACAGGGGTGGAAGAGAGACTTTTCATGAATATAACTGAACTGAAAAGCTGGGTCTATTACTTGTGAGCCATGTGAATGCAGTACGTTTCAATGATTAAACTCAAGTGCATTTAGAAACAACTCTATATCCAAAATGTTAAAAACACTATTAAGGGCCAACAGAGTGGGGCCATAATGGGGGGTTCAGACATCTGTCATGGGTGTGTGTTGGTAAAATTTGTTCAAGTCCTGGCAATTTCCCTTAGTTTTCGAAACCTCTGATTTTATCAACACCCATTTACTCAGTGTTTTAGTTAGCTTTGTGTTGCTGTGATAAAGAGACCTAACAGGAATAATGTAGAGGAATAAAAGTTTGCTTTGGCTCATGGTTTCAGAGGTTCAGTCCATACACAGCTGATCCCATAGCTCTGGGCCTGAGGTGAGGCAGAACAGCAAGGCGGAACAGTGGGGCAGCGGAAGGAAGCTCAGGATATGATGGCCAGAGGGCAGAGAGAGAGAGAGAGATCTGCTCCCTCATCAGGACAAAATATACAACCAAAGGCGTGCCTCCAGTGACCTGCCTCCTGCAGCCGCATCCTACCTGCCTATAGGTAGCACCCCGTTAATCCATACCAGTGGATTAATAATCTGATGAGGTTAAATGCTCATAACCCAATCATTTCCCCTAAACCTTCTTACATTATCTCATATATGAGCTTTGGCGGGGGGGGGGGCGGTATCTCAGATCTAAACCATAACTCTTAGCCTTTCGGAAGGTTCTTCAGCAGATTGGTTATTTTAGAAGCCATCAAGACTGGAAACCTTAGGATTAAAAAAAAAAAAAAGTCAGCGAAACTCCCTCCAAGTGTTGATGAGCGCTCCGTGGTGAGCCAGCTGGCTCCCTCTCTCCACTACCTCGGAAACCACCCAAGACACAAGCTGTCTGGAGTGAGAGGTCCAGCTGTCCAGCTGTGTCCTCTTGGTGAACTCTGTAAAGCCAGTCACGGGCACCCCTCCACGCTTCCTAAGAATAACCATCTGGTGGTGGGGTGCACAGCAGAGCCACGCTGTTGGCAACGGAACAGGATTTCTTTGAGTTACTCTCCTTGTCCAAACTTTGGCTATTCCAATCCCTCACTCCTTCCTTTGGTTCTTGGAATTCTTGGGCTCCAGAACGTAGACTCAAGGGGCTGGAGTGGTGACTCAGCGGTTATGGCATCTGCCTGGCAGGCGAGAGGACCCAGGTTCAACCCCAGCACCTCGTACACAATGAAATGACAGAGCAACGAAAGCCACATGAACAAAATAAATATTATTCTCTCTCTCTCTCTCTGCCCCTCTCTTTCTTAAAAAAAAAAAAAAAGAAAGAAAGAAAGAAAGAGAAAAGATTATGGACTCAAGAATGGCCATCTGGGTTTGCCATCTTGACCTCCACCTCCGTGGCCCTGACCTCAACAAGATTTTCCGTTGTCTCTACAGTGAGACTCCCCGGAGTCCTGCCATGATGCTGGGTACCTGGATCACAGGAGGAGCTTCTCAGAGTCTCTACATTCTGGTGGCCTTCTTATACCTTCATTCTGTATTCCGACAGTTGAATGCAGATGGGTGCAAACTGCCTTCTACCTTAGCTGTGCTGGGACTATAAAACTTCTCGTAGCACACGAGTACTGTATTTAAAATTACCCCCCACTTTCAGCTGTAGTCCTCAGTCTCACCAAACTCCTGGCCCTGATCAGTTCTCTTTTGTATCTTTTTTTTTCCTTCCAGGTGAGTAAAGGGAGTCTCCTGTTATGGAAAGGTTAAAGCTCCTGGTCTTGGGAGCTGGGAGCCAGACTCAGCAAGCTCCCATGGGCGTCTGGACACCACTGGAAGTGAAAACCTGACCGAGGTTTTCCTTCTGATGTTCAGCACGCCCACGCACACGTGCACCCTTGTACCCTTGTGGAACTTGCGGAAAATGCAAGCAGCTTCTAGAAGTTTTAGTTATGTTAAAGGGGTGACCATATTCCTGACATCTAGAATGTTTCTAATTTTTTCTACCTTACCTCCTCCTTCTGCTCACTGCTTCTCTCTAGATATAGAAGTCCTAGTTTCAGAACTGGGGTTGGCAGTAATTTCTGCAGGGATCGCATCTCAGCTTGATGTCCCCCTCTGCCCAGTTGCTCTTTCATGCTGAATTGTGGCATGGGGGCACGCAGGACTGGCTAATACATTGACATCATTTAAAAAAAAAATTTTAAGAGAGAGGGACAGTGAGAGAGAGAGAATCCATTTTATTTAGTTATCATTTAGCTTTTGTTGCTCCGACAACATTTTGTATACATGGAGCTGGGTTTTGAACCCAGGTCCTCATGCATGCCAGGCATGCTCTGTAACTGCTGAGCCACTGCTCCTGCCCTGACATCATTTTATTTTAATTAATTAATTAATTAATTTCTGGTATTGGGAATTGAACCCAGGGCCTTATACATGCTAGGGAAGTGCTCTACCACTGACCTACACCCTCAACCTCCTAAACTGACATCCTTTTAGGTCACTGTTCTTTAAATGTATTTTTTTCACATTGATTTGGGGGAGTGACTGATGGCTGTAAGTAAGAAAATAAGAACCACAGAAGAAGAATGGTGGTACTGACCTCCAGCTTCCTCACCAACCTGTCATTCAGCTCACCCAAACCTGCATCTACCCAGCCTGCCTCTTCAAAAAGGAGTAATTCAGACATGCACCTGGGTAGTTCCTCCTCCCTCTCCTCCTGAGTTTTACTTCCAATCATATCTAATAGCATCCTTCAAAGAAGCATGAAGATGCACACTCATGCCATTATCCGTTTTGTTACATTTCTGATGCCATTTTTAGTGGTCCTTGTAACTTGGTCCTCTAGACAACCCATCATATTTCTTCTCAAGTTGGTTTCAACTCTTTTGAGAATCTGCTGTGTAAATCTGAATTTCTCTGTGTCTCTCGCTGTCTCTGTCTCCTTCTTTCTCTGCTTTGTATCAATACCAAACTCCACTGAGACCTTGTGTCCTCTGACTTCTGATGGTCCTTCTTGTGTGTGATGAGATGTCATTCATTTTCCATCTGTTTCACAAACACGTATTAGAATCAAGATTGTGGCTGGTCTCTGAAGATACTGAAGTAAATGACACAATGTTTCTACCTTCAATAGGTTTATAATATTTAATCTGTCCTATCTAATTATTTATTTCTGTGTGTACATTTGATCTTCCTAGCTATATTGAGTGTTGGAATCATGGATCTTTGTCTTGGCTTCTTTGGTCAGTGTTGAAAATTGTTCCCTGGAAGCACTGCAGTAGCTGGTAGCCAAGAGGTTTGGGAGATGAGCACCCACAGAAGGGTGAAGGAAGTACTCTTGGGCAAATGGAGACATCCAGCTGAGATGCAGTCCCAGCAGATGGCAGACATAATCCCTGTGGGCAGTTCTGAAACTGGGATGACATTGCAGCGCTGTCCTAAGTTGGGGATAACTGGTTGGGAGCATTTCACAGGTAACTTTGCAAACAGCATGCTGAATGGACATCTGGTGCAATGATACTCACTTCTTGCTGAATTAGTAGGGGATGGGTGGTATAGAAGGGCTGCATTGTAGTCTCTGATTGACTCCGAGTACATGCAGCTTCAACAAGAGCAGCTCCCCCACCATGTTTTATTGGCTCACTAAATTATACATACTAGTGGGATTTGTTATTACATTTTCATACATGCGTATGATATAATAATATAATCTGGTCAATATTGTATAAACAGGAACATCTCTAGGTGAATCTTTGTGTACCTCACTCTGTCTTCTACCTGGAGCTGCTCAACTCCTGGGGAGCAGCTGCAGACACAACACTGAATTCATATTTAGATACCTCATGGGTGCTCTGTGCTCAGCAGATCAGGAAACCCACTTGTCAAGTCTGGGATATTGGAATTACCTAATATTTTCTGCAATGGATTTTCTTAGTGTTATCCCTAATATAACTGTAATAATTTATATTATCATCTCTATTCTCTGCCTATATAAATCATACTCGCCTGCTGAGGTCCATCTAATTGACACTTTATTCAAATAACATTGAGCATCTACTAGATAGATGTTGGACCCTGGGGAAAAATGACCTGGAGACAGATGCCATCTTGGCCTCCATCAAAGGAATGGGGTGGGGGGTGGACATAAATTACATTAATAGTTAGAATACAAGGTTTAAGAATATAATAATTATATATACAATATAATTTCTTGTGATAATGTGGGCCTTTTCTTAGAGTGAAAGAGGAAAACTGTTACTTATTAATGAATAATTGTGGATATCAGGCATAAACTGGGACCCTCCCAAGCAAACTGGAAAGTGGAGTCATCCTATTAATAATAAAGGACCACAGCAAACTTGGAAGCCACAATGTGAATTCCAGTGGAAAGATGGTGGAAAGGCTAGCTGGAGAAAGTAATTTTTGTATTGGATCTTGAATAAATTATGCTCATGATGGTAAGATTGGTCTTTCTTGGGAGAGGAACATTCCAGAGACATTGTCAATCCAGGAAGTTGGGTTCAAGTTGGGTCTGGTCCTAAAGGTATAGTATATTACGTCTTCAGAAGGTGTTTGGATTTGCAGCTGTCAGTAACAGGGATCCACCAAAGGTTCTTGAGAAAAGAGAAATCTGAGGGTGGGTTAAAAAAACCAGAGAGGTTAAAGAGTAATGACACAGAAACCAGATAGAATACATCTCAGTAGTCTAATTAGTGTTAAGTCCAGGAAGAAGAGACAAGAGTATGGAATTTGGACTTTGACTGGACATCTTGGCTCAACTGAGTGCAGTGGAGGAGAGAGTTCTCTGCATGGGCTGACCAGTTCAGCACTGTTGTTGAGGCGGTGACCTTGGAGGAGCAAGTCATTGAGGCTACCAGAATGTTGAGCTAGTGAATTTTGTTAGATATGCCAAAATTGTACTGGTAGATCCATATGGAGACAGAAGATGACTAACACCAGCTATGGCCATGATGGTGGAACAGGAGCTTTAGTGGGAGGTACCCTTTGGTGGCTTGTTAAAGGAGGACAGCATGGTCCATTCTCACAACCCTCAAGTAGGTTCCAGAGAATGGAGGCACAAGGTTGAGAAGGACAGGAACATCAGGTGGACAGGTTCTACTGTCAGGTGTTGCTGCCAGCCCTAAACTACAGCTAAGGACAGCCATGCATAGAGAATGGAAAAATCACTGTAATGGGACTTCACCTGATGTGGCGCAGTGGACCTCCATCTCTCTGGTCTGATCTCCCTCTGTTAGCCCAGCCAAGTCACCATGGACATCCTTGTCAAGGGTAGAAATATTTGGATTCTCCTCATGTTCCATGCTGAGGAGTAAGCAACCCTGGTGGGTTGGAGGCTTAAGCACTGTGAAGTCCTGAGCCAGGCCTGATAGTCTCAGAAAGCTTTCCCTTCTTCCTACTAGTCCCTAAAGTGATTGAAGGTAAGTGCTTAGTACATCTCTGTGTTAACTAGGACAAAACAGAGGACTCAGTGGTTTAGATGACTGTCATTGAGTTAGTCCAAAGGCTATTTATTGGGAAGACTGAAGTAGCAGAAGTAATGGTCTCTAGAGTGAAGGGCACAGCCCAGAGGTGACATGATGACTTCTTTTTCTTCTGAGACATAGAGGCAGACCAGTCCTTGTCCTTCGGCGTGAGACACTGTATCTCTAACCTCTTTGTTCCAGATGCAGATGTCTCCTTCATGTCTACATAAGAAGAAATCATGGCCTCTCAGACAATTGTCAATTAAGAAATGATCACAGTTTTGAAACTATGATGATTAATCTTACGTGTCAACTTGATTGGACTAGGAGATGCCCTAGTCCAATTATTTTTGGTGTATCTATGAGGGTATTTCTGGGAGAGATCAGTATTTGAACTGGTGAACTAAGTAAAGCAATGATCCATGCCAATGTGGATGGCCTCATCCAACCTACCTTAGGCCTGAGTAGAGCAAAATGGTAAGAAAGGTAGAATTTCTCTCTTCTCTCACTAGGATATCCGTCTTCTCCTGCTCTTGGAGATTGCTGCTGCTGGTTCTTAGGCCTTTATTCAGACCAGGACTTTCTCCATCCCTCCACCTCAGTTATTGGGTCTTTGGAAGTAGGCTGGGACTTCTACCACCTATCTTCTGTTTCTCAGGCCTTTGGTCTTAGAGTGGAACTACACACTACTGCTTCCGTGGACCTCCAGCTTGCAGACAGCAGATCCTGGGCTTTCTCAGATTCCATAATCACACAAGCCAATCTTTCATAATTAGTCTCTGTATATCTACATATATCCTGTTGGTTCTGTTTCTGCAGAGAATCATAAAACCAATATAGCTTTGTCTTCATCAGCTTAGGCTGTCATCACAAAACACAGACCAGGCTTAAGCAACAGAAATATATTTCCCACCAGTATGAAGGTTGGGAGGTCCAAGATGGAGGTGCTGGTAGGTTTGGTTCTTGGTAAGGGTTCTCTTCCTCTGGCTGATAGACAGCTGCTTCTCATTGTATCCCTACATAGTGGCAAGAGAGATAGGTGGAGTACTCTGATTCGTCCTCCTCATCTTATAAGGACACTAATTACATCATGGGGTTTGCTATGGTGTGAACGTGTCCCTTCTAAATCAGGTGTTGCCAGTGTGACAAGCCTTCAAGAGGTGATTAGGGTGGGAAGGTTCCTCCCTCATGAATGGGATTGAGCAGCTTTTAAAAAGGGCTTCAAGGAGGGAGTTGGCCCCTTTCACCCTTCTTCCATGTAAGGATGTGGTATTCCCCTGGCCAGAGGATGTAGCATTCAAGGACCCATCTTGAAAGCAGAGGCTGGACCCAAGCCAGACAACAAAGCTACCAGCACCTTCATCTCAGACTTCCCATCCTCCCAAATGGCAAGAGAATACATGTCAGCTCTTTATAAATTACCCGGCTTCAAGCATTGCTTTAGAATAGCATAAACAGACTAAGGCAGGGCCCTACACTCATGACCTCATCTAGACCTAATCACTTCCCACAGCCCCACCTCCAATGGCAGTTACACCTGGGGTTAGGGTTTCAACATGTGAATTTGGGGGAACACAAGATTCAGTTCCTAAGTGCTTGGAACTCCTGGTAGCCCTGTGTTGTCACTTTCTGGAAGACACTAGGCTGCAGGCACTATGGTCTGAGGAGGCTTATGATTTCCTCTATGTACTCTCTCTTTTAAAAAGAACCCTACACAGAATAATTAAAATTAATCCCTATCTTAAGTGTATCTCTTAATTGCAGCAGAACACACTTAAAATGGGCAAGTCTTATCCCAGGAATGCACGTTTTGGATTAGGATCAGTTTTAGACATGTCATTCCTTTAGCTAAAGTGAAGGGAAAACAAATTTCATTTGATCTTCCATAAGATCTTTCCTCCGTGTCTTTTCCTTCTCCTGCCACCAAATTCTTACCTGGACTGAAAAGCCTTGTTAAGTGCAAGGCAAATTCTTTTCCTCTTTGCACAGAGATTAGCAACTACTAGGTGAGGGGAGTGTTAAAGTGACTCAGTTCTCCTGCGGCTAGGTGTGTGACCTTAGGGACAATGCCATCCTTTCCAGGCCTTAGTCACTCAGCTCTGCAGTCTCAACTGGTTGCCATTACTGGGTATGAAATCTACTTTAAACTGGGACACATGCCCAAATTAAAAAGCAGTGAAGATTATCCTGAGCAAGAGTCTCTTATTTTATACATAATTTATATCTAAATTAAAACTTATATTACTAGAATAAACAAAGAATGGCATGCATATTCAATTATTTAAGGTTTCAATTCAATCCACTTCTTGCTTGAATTTCATACTACAGATGATT
>PVKS010002723.1:0-114831 GCA_004027875.1 Aplodontia rufa | reverse complement strand
GCAACGGAAAAGTGTACAGGCTAATTAAAGGAATAATTATGTATCTAAATAATATCAACAACTGTTAATAGAAATATAAAATTTTCAGTGGGAATTGAAATACATTTTTTGCACATTTCCTTGGCTTCAGATTTTACCCCAAATGGAGTCATAATCAGTGACTTCCATGTTTGTTTCATTCTATTTTATTTCCAAATTGGTAAAAATGAATCCTGTCCTTTATAGTCTCATAGTCTGCACTCCATCTTAGCTCCTTTCCCTTCTTAAAAGAGATAAAAGGACAGAAAGAGGGACTGTGAGGGGGAATGGCTTGAGAAACGTCTAAATTAAAGTATCAGGGAAAACTTTGGTCTAATACAAGGGTCCTTTTACCTCTAAATCCTCCCCATATTTTAAATTAGAAACCATCTCCCAGATATCAGGATGAGGCAAGGAGAGAATCGGGGAGACTCTATACTTGACAAAGGCTCCCACCTCTAATCTATATGACTTTGAAATGACCTCAATTGGAGGTCAGGGACAGAAATAATCTTTATAAGGATGGATAATTGTATGTGAAGACTATTAGGGATACTCTTTGTGTTAAAATATATATAGTGTGTATATGAAAGCAAGTATATAAATATATATATGAATATATATAAATATATATATATATATATATGAAGTAAGACTATATGGTCACCTCTGTATACTTGTTCAAATGATGTATGCAACGAAAGCAGCAGGTAAAAAGTTCTGATCCTGAAGCTTGAGCAGGAGATAAGGATGTAGAAGTAGTTATATTTGATACTGGATATATCTATGAAAGAAGGAAACCTAGAGAACATAATACTTCTATTAACAGTTGTTGATATTATTTAAATACATACTTACTCCTTCAATTAGCCTGTAAATCTTTTCCTCTGCAAAATATGTTAACTAATTGACTATTGAGCAAATAATAGCCAATATTTATCAAGCTCTCACTGTGTTCTATGTGATTTTTACAGAGTTAATTCTTTCAACTTCCAATAAAAAACCTGAGGTATTACTATCAAACCATTCCATAGATGAGAAAACCAAGGCCTAGAGAGGTTAAATTCCTTACCCAAGACCACAAGACCAGCTGGAAGTGAAGTTGGTATTTGAACCTGCATAGACTTAACCTCAGAACCCATGTGTTCAGTCCCACTCCCCCACTCTCTGAGGGGAAGCTTTACCCATGCTGGGTGGGTTCTTTAACTACTGGGATCTGTCTCCACAGGCTGGGGCACATCCTAGCCATACCCAAGGGGTAGAGAAAATCTCCATCAAGAAGGAAGCCCCAGGTACTGGAGAGGTGACTTAGTAGTAGAGCACTTGCCTGGCATGCAAGAGGACCCTGGATCAATCCCCAGCATCACATACACAACTAAGTGGAAGGAAAAAGAAAAAGAAGATAAAAAAATAATTAGCTCTTTTTCTCTCTCTCTTAAGGAAAAAAAAAAGAGGGGGAGAGGTCTGGAGCGGTGGCTCAGAGGTTACAGTGCTTGCCTGGCATGCGCAAGTACACAGGTTTGAGCCCCAGCACCATGTAAACAATGAAGTGGCACAACAACGAAAGCACATGAAAAACGAAATCAAAATTGAATCCGTCTCTCTCTCACACACACTGTCCCTCTCTCTTTAAAAAAGAAAGAAAAGAAAAAGGAAGCTCCAGAAGGACCAGGTATTGACAATGTCCACCATCCATCCAGATCTATGAAGAGCTGTGTTTCTTACCCAACTCTACACTGTCAGTTCTACATGTGGCCTCCCCTCTGCCCTCTCCTCAATTTAACTCAGCAGGATTTAAGGTAGGAGGGGGAGACAGGGAGATGGGATAGGGAATGGAATTAGCGATAAACCTGTCAGAGTCATAAGCTGCATCTCTTTTTACCTTTTAATCATCCCTGACTAGCCTGAGGTTAAAAAACAAGTCCAAGAGTTGTCATTGGGATTCTAAAATACATATACATACACACACACACACACACCATATCAAAAATAATGTGGTATGACAAAGAAACCCAGTACATGAAACATTTTTTATTTTCTCCATGTTTTCCCTTTTCCATAAGGAGGGAGGGACAGTAAGGATATGCCCACCCTTAGTGATATACTCAGGCAAGAGGGTCTTAGAAAAAATGCTAGAATAGCTTTATAAATCATAGAGCCATTGCTCTCAAAGTATGCCCAGAGTAGGAGCAAGTGCTAGGTTGGGAAGGCTTTCACCCACTTCCTGACCCAGCACTTCCTTCCAGCCCTTCACTTTTCTAAACAACAGCAATGACAAAAGGAGCTTGGAATTAAAATTATATGAAATCGTACCACTGAGGGGGTGGAGGGCATCCATATCCTCCCTGGGGAAGGAAGGATTTATTACCCCTCTTTCTTGCTATGGGTATCACCTTGGCTGAAAAGAGTCACCACACCCAAGCTGATGCACCCTTTCCAGAACAAACCTCATCCAAAGACCAGTAGTTACTGAGTATAAAGTCCCAGGAGAAGTCTACAGGATTGTCCCAACTTCGCAACTTCCCATAGTGTGTCTGCTCCATGGAGGCGTCATCACCGTCAGCTCTTGCCTCTGACTGATCCTGCTTCCTTCTCTTTTCTTTCTTTCTACAAGGGTTGACCCTAAGAGCACTTGCTGATTCTAGTCTCCACTTCAAAGTTGGTTTCCCAGGAAACCCAGCCCACTATACTATTATGCCAACAATTATAACTACCCCAAATTTCCCAGGGGAAAATATTTCAAATCAATAAGTGACCTACATTTATGGTGACCACACCAGCCAGGAGGCCAATATAGGTGACAATGGTGGCCCTCTACAAAAGTAAAATACCTGCCATTCCAGCCCTGTCTTTTAGCCTGGGTTCTCTCAAAGAATCTTTGGAACAAACTGCATTTACGTGTAAATTCCTACCTTCCTCTTGGCTCCTGGAGATTCTACCTGGTTTCTGTTGTGAACATCATGGTGCTCAGGAGGTTGCTCTGGAGATCACACTCCCGGGCAGGGATGCAGTTCCAGTTGCTCTACATTTCCAACCAGCTGTCAAAGAGAGGAGAAATAACCTTCAGCTAAGGAATTGTCTTGTATTCTCTAGTTTTTTTCAGTTTCCCCCGATTATTCCATTAACTATGCAAGTTATGTGTAAACAGGAGAGAGGGCTTCTTCCTCTTCCTCCTCCTCTCTCTTTTTCCTCTTCATCTTCTTTTCATCTCCTTTTGTTTCAGTTGTTGTTGTTTACTCTGTTTTACAGTTTCCCACCTTCTACCCCAGAAAATAAATTTATCAAAGACTGGACAGAAAGATACATTAAGTGATAAAGTCAATATGGGGGGGGGGGTGGTTCTTGATTTTATTTTTATTTATAAAACCTTCCAGACATCTTTTGATAAAATTTTTAGTTTTCCCAGAATTCAGGTCATTTATTTAGATAATTATGTGGCTTTCCTTTTTATTGTTAATTTCTAGTTTTATCACACTATAGCAAAAAAAAAAGACTTATAAAGTTGATCCTTTGGAACTTAATAAACTTCCTATTTTACTTATGTCATACTTGACAAAAAATAATGTATTTTAGATATTTGTTCTGTAGCTTTTCTATCTGTTTTTTCAGTTTCCAAGAGGTTTTTCTTTGTTTGTTTGTTTGTTAAGTTTCTTTAATAATTGTTTTATCTATGTTCTTTCTTAGGTCAGTCAGTTGTTGCTTTTTATATTTTCAGGTCTTACTGTTAGCAGGCAGCATATATGTCCATGATTGTTGTGTTAGTTCTTCAACATATAATGTCCCTTATTAGGTTTTTTTTTTTAACTTAACTTCCATTTGGTCTGATACTGAAAGTGCTACCCGTGATTTCTCTACTTCATATATACCTTGTATATTTTTTCCATGACTGTGTTTTCCATTTTTTAAATTTTTTTATATTTTATTTTATTATTTTATTTTATTTGGTACCAAGGATTGAACCCAGGGGCACTTAGCTACTGAGCCATATCTCCAGCCCTTTTTATATTTTATTTTGAGACAGGGTCTTGCTAAGTTGCTGAGGCTGACTTTGAACTTGCAATCCTCCTGTCTCAGCCTCCTGAGTTGCTGGGATTACAGGTGTTCTCCACCTCACCCAGCTCCATTACTTTATTTTCAGTCATTCTGTAACCTTATATTTAAGACTGAAAATTCTTACAAATATCATGTATTCAGATCTCAGGTCTAAACACATGTCTTTTGATTGGTCACACTAAGATACATATCTGGATTATAAACACTATTCCATTGACATGTGCTGTCTTATTTAGTGCCATGACCCATGCTTTTATTTATTTCTTTCCTCTTTCTTGGTTTCCTCTAAATCATTTACATTCTGTTGGGTTAAATATCACAATCTTATAGTTACTGCTGTAGTGACTGTTCTAATTTCCTTTTTTTAATTCAGAAATTTATTGAACAATCAAACAAGCTTCTAATGAAATATATACATGTATAAATTCTGAAAATTAGATTTACCCCAAGAGCCCCCCCAATTACTCATTCATATCCTTCCCTCCCTTCTCAATATATCTCTACAAATGCCTTAGGTTGTATGACATTACAACTTATCTGGATTTAAAACATGATAATAGACCTCCTTTCTCAACGGCCAGGGTCTAGTTCTAGACTCCACAGATGAGTGAAGACATTCAACCCTTGGTTCTCTGGGTTATGCTGACTTCACTTAGCATAATTTCTTCCATAGCCATCCATTACCTTCAAAGGCTGCAATATCATTGTTTCTAATTGCTGACTGCTCTGACTTCTTAACCTACTCTTAGGCCCATTTTTTTCTAACAATGTTTAACACTTTTAAATATCCTCCCCTGTACAAGAACCTGTGCCTTCTCATCTTCTGATCTCTCCCCACACTACTTCTCAACTGTCCAATGAATTTAATGTTCACACATAACTTATAAAATCCATCTTGTTACTTTCACTCATACACATCTCAAGTTTGTCCCTTCTACAAAGTCTAGCCTTATGCAAAGAAACCCCAATGTATCTAGTTGTTAGCAAATCATTCCTCTCCTGCCTAGAATTATGCCTATGATAAATATGTACTTTCCATAGTCAAATCCAACTTAAGCCCAGCCACCCTGAAACCTCTAGATCTCCAAGGGACGTATATACAAAAGAAAGCACAGTAATCATTTCTGAATACTGTGAATTCACTCTTCTTAAGCAACTCAGCCTAATTAGGCAAAGCCAAAGTAGGTTCTTCTCTTCTCTGGCCGTTTCCTCTGTCTAACTTGGTCCTTAATCTTACCACAGAGGGGAAAGAAGGATCCAAAAAAGAAACATGCCAGCCAGCCCAGGACATAGATGGCAGAGATAATCAGACAGCAATAAGAGTGTGAAACAGGTATGGACTGGAAGACAGCAGCCCTTGGTCTCTAGAGAAGACTCCAGAGTAGGTCAGCTTCCCATTCCACATTCCTGGAAAGTAAGAGCCCACCCTGATCTACTCCAGGCACATAACTTGACCAGGCACGACTTTCTATCTCAAAGACTGAAGTATTTAAAGGTACAGAATACTGGTGCCATACTGAACAGATCAAAAATCTGTGCTTTAGCCACCCACTATCAATGGAAAGACACAGATGAATGAAACACTGTCCCTGTCCCCAGAGGGCTCACAGACATTTGGAGAAGATAGATACAAGACTATGAGATGCACAGCATAATGAAAAATTTCACAAAACTCACCAATTTCCAAGAACAGTCGCTGGGACTCCTTCGTCTCAGGGGGTCAAGAATTAGTAGGGAGTTGAGAAAGGAAAAGCACTTTCTCTTCTGGACCAGTTCCCTAGCAAGCAAATCATTCCACAGGCCTCCCTTCCCCCAAATTGTCTCTTCTGCTTTTTACTAATGCTCAAAATTTCTTTTTTTTTTTTTTTTAAGAGAAAGACAACTTTATTTAGTTTTTTACATGGCCTTAGTTGCTCCAACACTTAGTTGTGTACGTGGTGCTAGGGTTTGAACCCGGGTCCTTGTGCTTGCCAGGCAAGCGCCGAAACCGCTGAGCCACCGCTTCAGCCCCTCAAAATTTCTTTCAGTGGAGACAAAGCCTGTCTTTCTGCAATTAGAGAAAACAAGCTTAAAATCGCAGTGCCATGGGATGGTTAGCAGAAGCGGAAATTAGGTCGAACCCATGTGCGAATGACTAATATCATATCATTACCATTTTTGATAGGGGACGGAGTTGAGTCATTCATAAGTTCTGAGACCCTGGAGGCCCTAAGAATCCCACTAAAAGAAAACGGGGACACCAAAGAATGTGCAGGCACAGGCTACAAGGTTGTTCACTATATGCTGTGTTGACTTCTATTTGTAGAAAAACAAATAGAGCCCAAAGAGATACTGACCATCACATCTCCTCAAGTCACCCCACAAGGGACCCTATCTTGCAATCTCAATCCTTGGCATCTGGGAATATGAATTCATATTCTCAATCCCACAAATCATAGCTATCTCTCACTTGAACATGTCACATTCCAGTTCCTTCCTTAGCCAACTAATCTGATCATGTTAACTGATTCATAGAACGGCCCTTAAAATTCCTCCAAGGTGTCTCCAAGGACAGTGACCATCTCTTGTGTCTTCCCATGCCTGCAATTATCTGATAATTCCTCCATCACATTAACTTCATCTGTAACCGCTCTTTTGGTTCCCCTCATTGGTCCCATTCTCCAAACAATTAGATCTCCACATGGATAGACAGTTGGACTGGAGGGTCCTTTCGGGAGGAGAGGTGAATGTGTGCCTGTTATGCGCCATCAGAGCTCCAGCCTGGCTTAATAATCCCCAAGCACCACTTTGTGTGTGGCAAGGTATAAATATATGCTAATAGGAGGTCTGGCTCCTTGTCACAACACATTGCAAGCTGCAGTCGTGCAAGATAAAATAAAAAGATTAGATGCAATCTTGAAGTCAATCAGACAGCAAGATGAAACCAAAAAAAAAAAAATGGAGCTCAGATTGTCAACAAGGAGAAGCAGAAAAATGACTTGAATCGAATTGCAGTTTATCTCGTTAAGCGTTAAAGGAAACCAATTTCTCTCAGAAATTGGAAGGCAATTTAAACATTTCTACAGTTTTACTAAAGTTTGAAAATTTCCAGTGAAAGAATAAGGTTTTCTTTATTTCTGCATATCTGACATTTTCCCTCTACTTTCAGGAACTAGAAGGGCCTTGATAAGAGGGTTTTTAAAGAAAGGAGAGCGCAGTTATCAGGAAGTAAGGGGAAGAATCTATTAAAGAAATACTCACTTGATTTCTTCAGCCCTTTCAGATTCCATGCCAAAAGACTTAAGGAAGCTAAAACTGTGTAGGAAAAGGCCAAGCTACAAAATCTGGTCTGGCATTGGATTAGTCACCAGGCCAGACTAACTGAAAAACAGAAAAGTCACACTCAACTTATAAAGGTCAAAGAAATTACACCAATCTCAAAGTCCAGTTACATTCTATTAAAGTGGAAGATGTCACATGCCAAAGGCACTGTTCATAGTGAATTTAAAGTCTCCTTTGATGAGCCCACTTCCCCATCCCTAGTGGCATGAAGATTTGACCTCTGTTTTGCATTGTGGTTGTTACAGCTCTTACCCTGGTGAAAAGTATCAACAGAAATCACTTAACCAGGCACAGTGGTGCATGCCTGTAATACCAGAGACTTGGGAGGCTGAGGCAGAAGGATCACAAGTTCAAGGTCAGTCTCAGCAACTTAGCAAGACTGTGTCTCAAAATAAAAATAAAAAGCACTGGGGAGATAGCTCAGAGGTAAAATGCCCCTGGGGTTCAATCCCTAGTACACCTCAACAAAAAAAAAATCACGAATTAAACTTCCATTCTCAGAGTTAAGACCAAAACTTTCCAACCCTATGATCCATCTAGCAGTGATTTGCCAAACAACAAAAGCAGATTTCTCCTATGTCATGCTGGGCAATGAGATCTCAGTGTTACCAGAAATACCAGGGTTTAAATGATATAAATTCATACATGCCATCTGCTAATGGAAGAGGATCAACCAGAGTAAAGGGAAAGATGCTTTCACATTTTACTCAGTGTACATATGTATTGTTTGTATCTTTTACGGTGGAAAAAGTCAAGCATTGTTTTGTAAATTTACAAGATATACTTTCAAATGTTTTCAGATGAATAACCTAAGACTTATTTCAGATTTACGCCTCTGAAAAACTGCCAACTCCAATCCCTTAGGTGAACTTAATGGGCACTGCTTTTTTTTTTTTAATATTTGGTATGAACTGGACAAAGCTCAGAAAGTAACATGCCAGAATTATGGCTTTTGTCTTCTCTCATTGCTTTCTTTGCACACTCATTCAGTTAGTGAACATTTACTGAGCACTTAGCACCTAACAGACTAACAAAGAAGTATGAGAAGCTAAAATTTTCCCTACAGAAGAGATACCCTAATAAACAGCAACTTAGCCCGTTGTTCTCTATTACTATGAGACAAAATCTCACATAAGATTCATCCAAGAGGGGCTGGAGCAGTGGCTCAGCGGTTACGGCGCTTGCCTGGCATGCACGAGTACCAGGGTTCAAACCCCAGCACCCACGTACACAACTAAGTGTCCGAGCAACGAAAGCCATGTGAAAAACTCAATAAAAATTGATTCTCTCTGTCTCTCTCTCTGTCCTTCTCTCTTAAAAAAAAAATTCATCCAAGAGAATATTCAGAAACACAAAAGTACCTTTCTTGGTCTCTCACTTCTACTGACAACTTTTCTCTTTGAATAACTTGTAATGTGCCAGGAGCAAACAATATGAAATCCATTCCTAATGAGCAATAATTATAGCTTTAAGAAGCTGTACAATCAGTGTTCAGTGATTTCATTATTAGATAGCACCATAAATTATGCTAATGCTGATAACAGTTCTGGATGAGAGAGGTCCAGATCCGGGAGATTGCACAGAAATTATTTACATCCTCTATTTCTGAAACAATAGACCCAGCAATTTGAAAATCAGATGATCCGATTTATTCTGGCAGGACACACATGTTGCATCAACCATAAAATTAAATAGGCTTCTATTTTTTCTTTTTAAAGTTTTTCTTCTATTACCTTGCATCTTACAAATCTCCTTTGAGAGATTTCTAATTATTGTAAATCTTTTTTCTAAAATTACTCAGTGATGGTAGCTGATGATGTCATATGATGAAGTTGGCTTTGGCACACCCGTGTCTTTATAAAAGCTAAAATTAAAAATGCAATGCCTAAAAAGTCACAATTGTCTACCAGGATGCAGAAAGGGGGCAGCAAGCTATGGTGCTAGGGAATTATTCTCTCTTTGTATCAAATCCCAAGCATTTAAGGGTTAGCTGTGAACAGAGTATCCACAGATGGATGTTGAAAGCTGCCCCAGGTCTTCCCACTCTGTCCTCCTATGTCCAACCTTTCCATTGGAATTTTCACGCTTCAGATAATAGTAACACAATCTGCATTTTTTGAGTACTAATTATATGTCTGGCCCTGTGCAAAGGGCTTTATGTATACTACCTCATTCAAGTCTCATAAAAAACCCTTTGCATGATTCTATGATTCTTAATTCTGCAGATAAAGAATAAAAGCCCCAGAAAGCAAAAAAGAAAAAGAAAAGAGATAAAGGGTGCCAAAACCAACTTGCCTAAGAATACAGAGAGTAAGTGAAAACCCAGGATTCAAACCCAAGGAAACCTGAGACTATTACCTTTGGCAGAGATTATGAGAAATGCAACACAAATCTGACTCCAAATACAGTTTTTCCTGAAGCCTCCTAAAGATAAGCAAAAGGGAAAATCACACCCTATAACATCCAGAAAGACATCTTCAAAGTTCTCATTAAGGAACACTTTACACTACAGAAAACACACCAATTGGTACAACCACTTTGGAAAACTCCTTGGGGTACCAACTAATGCTAAACACACACATATACCTTGTGACTCTGCAAGTGCACTGTAGGTTTATACCAAACAAAAATGATGCATACAACAATGCTCATAGCAACATTATTCAAAATAGTTCCCAAATCAGATAAAACTCAAATGGCCATTAATATGGACAATGGGCATATCCATTAGTCTGCCCACGGACAAATTAATTCAATGGACTATTTAACAAAACAATAGATTACTGATGCATGAAAAAATATGTATAAATCTTACAGACATAATGTCAAGTGAATAAATTTAGAAACAAATACATACTACATGATTCCACAACTGTGTAGTTGAAAACATATCCAACTACTCTATAAGGCTAAAATCAGAATAATGATCCCCCTTGGGGTATGAGGGAATACTCAGGGGTGATAAAAATGTTCTATATCTTGATGTGGACAGTACGTATGCCAGTGTACTCACGCCAGTGTACTCACATGTAAAAATGCAATGAGGGGTACACCTAACATTGCGTACTTTATGTGAATCATTATCTCCATTTTAAAAAATAAATAAAAATTCTCACTGGATCTCTTTGTCCTCCCAAATTTCAGCCACCATTACATTGGTTCCCCAAAATTCTGCCCTGTTTTATTGGAATTCAGCTCCCTTCTCCTTGCTCCTTCCATAGAACTTCTACATTTATTCTTTTCTATCCCAAGGGTAGCTTTAAGTCCTTTTCTACACAAATCAATTTAGCTCCCTCTGGTACTTTCCTTTCCTCCTCTCTGTTCATTAGTATAATCAGCAAAATTAAAATCCCAGCAGTCAAGTAGATCAAACAACTCTTGTTAGAAGAATATTAGTGCACTTACACAGGGGATCATAGCTTTTTGTCTCTCTATCCTCTAAGAGAGGATGAGCTTCCTGAGGGTAGGGCTACATATCCCAGATGACTGGTAAACGCTGAGTTGATTCGATGAGTATTTAATCTACGCTTACAATTATGAAGTCTCAGGTGTTTTCTAAGTTCTCGTAACCCATTCCAAAGATGCCCACAATGGACTATTGATTAAGGTAATAGAGATACTTGGAGTTGAGATCAAAACCTCAAAGGCAATTGCCCAGGAATTAAGGGAAATGCATGATGGTAGACTTTAGTCATCTCAGGTCATGTTTATTACTTTATTTTCTTGAACTTATTGTGTTCTACTGAACAGACATAACCGTACAATTCCTGGTCAAGAGGGAATACAAGAACAATAAATCCCTTGAAATATGTATAGAGGAAAAGACAAGATATGTAGATAAACTATTAAATTGTCTAACCTCCAAAATGTGAAACACAAGCCAGGAAATCAGCTGACACCCATTTTCTTGCTTTTGAACCGAGCAGAGTCTAGAAAGGTGATTAGTTCTAATTTTACTGTACAGGTGAAGGGTCTTTCATCTATTTGCTTGGGAAGGGGCTCGGGTGTGAGCACCTCATAGGTAAGGCTTTATCTTTTGAATGTGGAGTACACTAGCTACCAATCATCAATAGAACCTCAAAGTTGAAAATCAAAAGTGCAAGGGGAAAAAAAAGACAAAAGGAGTTGTTCAGCCTATTACTTATCAAGGAAGGGTAGCTTGGAAATCCATTCTGAAAGACTGTGCCAGGACAGATGGGAGAGAAATTTTTTTATTTAAATACCTTACCCAGTTGAGTGTAGTGGTGCACACCTATAATCCCAGCAGTTCGGGAGGCTGAGGCAGGAGGATTGCAAGTTCAATGCCAGCCTCAGCAAATTAGTGAGATCCTAAGCAACTTAGCAAGACCCTGTCTCCAAATAAAAAAATACAAAGGGCCAGGGATATGGCTCAGGGGTTTGGCACCCCTGATTTTAATCTCTGGTACAAAAAATTTTTTTACTCATCTAAAACTGAATTAAATAAAAATCTGAGGTCATGTAACAGTCCTCAGTCATTACACTTCAGGTGTCAAAAAGCCTAGTATAATCCATTTTTCCAAATATTGCTATATTACGGGTGTATATAGAACATCACACCTCACACATACACACAACATTTCCATGTTTAGAAAGAGAATGCACCGTTCCTTCCCAGGCCTCCAGGACAGCCACCTCAGTTGGATGACTTTTGTATAAATACAGAAGTTAGCTGCTAAGAAAGGCACCTTCACTTCTTAGAAAAGTATTCCTGTGTTTATCTTTTGGTAGGCCTGCGCTTGGTAGACATAAACCATTCCTCATCATCAACAAGTAGAGGTTTATTTTTGTCATTCATAAAATAAACCAGGTCCCGGCCAAAGGAAATGACTCTTGGAGGCAGCCCCGTCTTAGAAGTGCTGTAGAAGTTACAAATGGCTCTGTGGCCCAGGCCATAAACAGTCTTTAAAAAGGCCGGTGCTGAGCTGTTGATATTAAAAATCACCTCATTAATTATGTTTGTAAACAATGCAGCTGTCTGTGCTTGCAAGCTGGCTTCCTCAGCATAATAATATTTGTAACAATAATAACCATCATTTCAAGCATAGCAATAAATAGTCGATCCAAGAACCTCAAGTGAAATCACATCTGGGAGCTGCCACCTGGTCATTCAAAACACTTCCTCAGAAGGTAGGAAGGTTGTTGTTTGTTTTCTATTCACAAGGCACTTTATCAGAATCAAGCACTCTACTGGAATATTCCCCACCTCATTATTTGAAAGGAACAGGTCAACAGCTAGTGTGAGAAGAGTAACAAATCCAAGAAGGAAGCTAAGAGAGAAAAGAAGCAGAATTGCCCAGAAAAGGGCCTCCTGTGCCAGAGGGCATGATGGGAAAGAGCCCCAGTCCTCCTGTGAGGAACGAGTGAGGTTAGCATGGCCCTTCAGGGTGCCCCTAAACCAGCCGTATCTTCTTGGCACTTGTACAGTGATACTTTTATCCTACAACAATATATCAAACATTTACTATGTGCTAGGCATTTGCCTGTGATAGAAAATTAACAGGCAAATATCCATTTTAGATACCTGTTGGTGATGTCATTGGGGTATACCTGAAGGATTATATAATACATAATACATAATCTAATTCATTTAATTTTAAGGCATATTTTTGGAGGACATACTTCTCTAGTTAGCTCAGCAGTTGTTAGCCTTCACTATTGATTAAAGCAAGAAGAAAACATGTTTTTCTGTAACACAGGTAAGCTAGAATTACTAGACCTCTTTCCATATGAAAGGGCAACAGCTTCATACCTCATTTCTGCCTCTTCCACATGTAAATTTAATTCTGAACCTCACCGGAGAGAGATAAACGTGGTATCCAATTCCAAAGCATTACCCATTTTCTCTGACTCTGTCCCTCTCCTTCCCCCCTCTCTCTCTCTGTATATATTAATTTTATAGATCTTTTTATTGTCTGAACTACACTGGTTGCGTGAGAAGCAGAACAATAGGCCAAGAAGTTCCATTTCACACATGCCATCCTTATAATTCAAATAGGACAATAAAAAGAGAGAGAGAGAGAGAGATCTATAAACTGGTGATAAATCAGTGTCCTAAACCAAATTAACCATCGAAATAGATTATCATAAAAATAACGCCATGAAAAATATTCTTCACCTTCCTGGTTCAACTGCCTATAATGGAGAGAGGGAGGGAGGCTCTGTGTGTGTGTGTGCGTGTGTGTGTGTGTGTGTGTGCGTGTGCGTAATATGTGCCACACACACATCTGCAGACCCACTTACACGGGTCAGGCAGTGTGCACACACACGTGTACACACACACACATTCTCGTGAAGATACACAGTGACCATTTCCTCCTCCAGCAGCAGAAGAGGGCAAAGAAGAAACAGGACTGATCATTCACGTTTTCCAGTTCCTAATGCTCAACGTTCATTCAATACAGTAAATAATAATAACCATGTGGCACACATTATGTTAGAAACAGAGGATACAAAATGAGCTAAAATGGATGCAATCCTTGTCCTTATAAAACTTCTAGTCAGAACAGAGTAGATCGACATTAATCAAATAACTGCACAAATAAAATCTTAGTTATATAAATCCTGATAAATGTCATTAAGAAAAGGCACAGGCTTCTCACTAACAAGGAACCCAACCTAACCTGAGGTCAGGAACAAACTGAGCTTTGAGCCAAAGAATCAGTAGAGGTTAGAGAGATTTAAGTGAGCTACCAGCGGGCAACATGATGCACTAGTAGGAGGAGCACAATTCATAATTCTTTGCTGGAGAAAGCTGAGGGGGACTGCATGAGAAAATGTGATTGGGACCACAGGCAATGAGAGGAAGAGGAATGTTCCAGACACAAGGCACCACGTATACAGAGATATCAAGGGCAGGAAAGATGGCACATTCCAAGGACTAGAAGAAAATCACAAAAGGAAGAGAGCAAGGGAGAATGGGGCCAAATGAGACAGAAACCAAGCCAAGCAAACTTTTAACATGGGATAGGGGCCTGTGACGGAAGGAGCTTTTGGGCTTCCTCTTTCAAAAGCTCACTGTTTCCATGAAGAACCAGTTGACTTGAGAAAAGAAAGATACCAGGAAAACGGTTATCAGTGCTCTTACCAGCCCTCCACAGAAGTCTAGGCAAGAGATTGGACCCGGAATCTAACACTAATTAGCTGCGTGACCTTGGATAATTTGCTTCACCCCTTTAAGCCTCAAATTCCCCACCTGTAAAATGGCAATAATAATGGTTTTAGTGAGGATTAAATGAGATCATGCCTGAGGAATACCCGGTCCCACTGTAAGCCTTCAATAAATGTTAGCTATTGGTGGCGCTGGAGATGGAGAGAAATAGACAGATTAGAGAGATATAAATAGTCCACCAGCAAGAAATAGACCTACCTGATTCACCGCTGGGAGGAGTGAGACACATTTTCCTTGATAGGAGTCAGGTCAGAGAGGAGCGAATGGGGGAAAGCAATCGGTACCAACATGAGAAGCTTCCCAAATCTGAAGCAATTCTTGCTCCTTATTATAAGACTGCCAGTAATATTTAAGCTGTGAACGGTATCTGAGACTATTTAGAAAAGTAATTACTAAAAATGTGCAAGGAATATCTCCAACAAGCTTTACCACAGCAGCAACAAACATTACAGAAAAGTAAGTAATTGTCACAAGAGCTAGGGCTGTAAGTGGCTGAGGCCAGGAATGCGACCTAGGTGAACCTCCAAGCTAGTACCTATTCTAGAAGGGGGAAACACCCCTAAGAAGTCCAAACCCAACCCCTTCCTTCTAAAAGTTTCCAGTCTAGTCAGAAAAATAAACAGCAACCCCCAAGAAACAAAGTACAATTAAAAGTCCAACTCTGTAGTTTTCATTGAAAATTATGGGTAACACTATAAATTTTTGGTGTTTGATAATCAGTGTCAACTAATTTTATACTGTTATAAAATAGCTCTTGCCCTTGAACCTAATAATGTCCCTTTGAGGATTTTATCAAAAAATATACAGGGACTTAAATAAATGAAAGCACCATTATTTTTCCATTGTCAAAGGCAATTGTTATTTGCTTTTTTCTTCTTCAAAGAGAGGGAAGGACAGTGAGAGAGAGAGAAAGAGAATGAACCCATATCTAATTTTTCATGTACCTTCTGTTGCTCGACACTTCACTAAGTATGTGGTACGGGGTGCGAACCCACATCCTTGGTCAGGCAAGCACCACAACCACCAAGCCACAGCTCCAGCCCCTGTTTTTTTTTTTGTTGTTGTTTGTTTGTTTGTTTTTGTTTTTTAGAGAGAGGGACAGTGAGAGAGAAAAATCAAATTTTTTTTAAATTTAGTTTTTTATGTGACTTTCATTGCTCCAATACTTTGTTGTGTACGTGGTGCTGGGGTTCGAACCTGCATACTTGCACAAGCAAGACAACTGCCTGTTATTTACTTTTCAGGCAAGTCAGATGATAGGCTATTTGCATATCTGAAACTTCTAATGCAGTAAGAAAAAAAAAAATGATCCTCTGTATTAACCACAAACTCAAGGACTGAGAGTCTTCCTTACTTAAATCAAACTGCTTTGCCGCAGAAGCTTTAGGTAAAACCTACTTGTGGGAAGCTTAAGGTAATTGATCCTGAAATTAAGCACTTGTTCCAAATCTGGGCATAGGACTTTTGTTGTGCCTCTGGGGGGAAAAAAAAACAAAACTCACAGAAAACAGAACTGGTTTCCCCCAGCTGATCCTGGAGGGCATCCCCTTTAAACTTGCCAGCCTCCTCCAACAGGAGATAAAATCATGCAGGGGTATGGATTAGCTATCATGTCATTATAGCAGCCACAACCGTCTGTTACAGGTAAATTGCTAGGCAATGTAATAACAATGCAGTTTATTTACTGTGCAGGGTGCTTATCTACAGAAATGTTCCAGACAAACAAAGAAAGGCACAACTAAACACCTTCTCTTTAGAATTACAGACTGAAGCTATGCCAGCACCTTCAGAGAATAAAAATGCTAAATAATCCCTGTATAAACAGAGTCCCTACAAACACAAAGCATTTCCTAACAGAGGAAGCAGGAAAAGGCAGCTGGTATCTGGAACGTTCATTCGCAAGGTCTTTCTCAGGTTCCCCTCACTATCAACTAAATCACATCCCAAGAAGAGGAGGACCCAAAGAATGGTCAGACTCAACCCAGACTTAGAGCCTACATTAGCATTAAATAAAAAGAAGAGGAGAAAGAAGAGTTTATTAAAGTGGAATCTGCTGATCATCTGTCTCTCACCTTTCAACACCATTTTTTTTTTTTTAATTCTCAAAACAACCCTGTAAGGTTAGTCCTGCTATCACCCTCCTTCAGCAAAGAGGTTTCTGGTAAAGAAACTGTCCGCTGAACTTTTGACTTGAAATTCAAAGTCAGGTCTTCCTCACTCCAGCACCACAACTATTAACCTATACCCTAGACAGCTCTCAAGAACTTGACTGTCTCTCCTAGGTTTGGACTGTGCACACAGGACTCCTGCCCTTCCCTGTCGTTAGGGTCGACCTGATGCACAGATCCCTTCCACCAAAGCATCTGTAGGGCTCACACTTTGTGCTCCACACTGAAAGCCAATAACATAAATGGTACTCAGCATGCAGCCTCCCATGGATAGAATGAATGAATGAATGAAAAAATGAAGAAATTCAATTAAGAAGTCCAGGATGCTGCCTAAAAAGACACAACTGGAATGTCACTGTTCTAAAAGAAAGCTATAACTTAATCAATAAAATTAACATATCTGAAGAAAGAATGCGTCCAAAGAAGGAAGGCAGTCTGCCCAGAGTTCAGAAAAATGGAGTGCTATTGAATTTGGCAGTGTTTATTCAATTGTGCCCAAGGGAGAGAGGAAGCATATTTGCTAATCAATAGCAAGATGTACCAAGATTGTGCAGTTTATGTTAATAATGTTGGTAAGCCTACTGTGTGCTCTGCTATATAATAGGTACTGTGATCTCACACACACACACACACACACACACACACATCCTACAATGGAGGAACCTACAATGATAGTGGCAAAAAACCCAGCATACAGAGAGTTCTTAAATGTTTAGCTACAAAAGAAGTATGTGAAGGGTATTACAGAGAAGTGTCTTAGTCTAGGGTCGAGGAAGACTTCTGGAAATGACCCTTGAGCTATGTTTCAATGAATAAGCAGGTGTTATGTAGGCCATTAAACACACAGACACACATACACACACACATATACACTGGACCAGAAATTGTTCACATCACAGCATGGTGGAGATAAAAGTGTTGTCTAGAAACAGAAGATGATGTATGCTAAGTACCTGAGATTTGTCCTCAGAGATACAAGGAACCATTGACAAATGTTAGCTGAACAGTAATAAGATCAACTTGCATGTTAGAAAGATCATTCCGGCAGGAATGCAAACAATGAATTCGAATGGGAAAATGCCAAGGAGGCCTAGACAGCAGTTAAGCAGTCACTACCTAAGTCCCTGGAAAAGATCTGTCCTAGGTCAATGGAAGCTAGGATGAAAAAGAGCAAAAACTGAATGTTCAGAAATGACGCTGTTGACTACTTGGATGAGAAGGATGAAGGTAAGAAATCAAGGATGATTCCAAGTTTCTGAATCGGATGTGGGTGAGTGCATGGAAAGGATGGAGGAAAGAGAAGGAACCTAGCATGATTCCAAGTGTCTGGCTTGAGTGACCAAGTTGATGGTGAAACCATGAACTGAGATAGGAAATATGAGACTATAAAGCAGCAGCAAATTAGATTTGGAAGACAAAGAAAATGAATCTGGTTTTGAACAAGTTAAAGTGCTCCTTGGTCGTAGAGGGGGAGCTGTCCGGTGGGCTGTTGGCTTTATAATTCTGAAACTCACAAGAATCATCAGAGATAAGTATTTGAACATCATGAGCAAATAGTTAAAAGCATAGTTTCATAGTTAAAACCATGAGAATAAAAGACAACTAAGGATGAATAGAAAGATGGATGGATGGATGGAAATAAGCTAAATAAAATTATACTACATTAGGGGGCTGGAGCAGTGGGCCCGCAGTTAGAACACTTGCCTGGCATGTGTGAGAACCAGGTTCAAACCCCAGACCACATACACAACTAAGTGTTAGAAAACCAAGATACAAATGAAAAAATAAAATTGATTTTCTTTCTCTCTCATTCACTCTCTCCCTCTCTCTTAAAAAACCAAATATATATATGTGTGTGTGTGTGTATGTGTGTATACACACACACACTACTACATTAGCTATTTTTAATTTTTTAAAAGTTGAAAATCCAATTTTACTTAATGAAAGGAAAAGAAAAGAATCTGAAGATAGTGAAGGAAAACAAACTAGATAACTGTAGGGGTTTTTGCCATAAAAGGTATATTTTATAAAAGAGCACTCTAAGGTAAAAATAGTTAATAAAAACGTAAAGTGGTTAGTCCTTTTTAAAAATCATCTTCCTGCTAAGACAGATGAAGAATTAGTACTCACACCTCTCACAGCCCCTGGTAGGGATGATAACAGTCACTTTCTATTCCATTACCATAACTTCTACTTTTGTTTAGACTCAATTCTTATACTTAAATGGATACAGTGCCCACCGCTAGTCTCGTACAGTGACTATTCCATTCCTGAGTCCTTTATTTTGATTTACCTCTTCATGACTGACTCTAGTCACTGGGGAAGTTTTTTTCCTAAGAAGTCTGTATATTCCATATTTCCTGAGTTTGTTACTTGAGAATGTTTACTTCTTGTCTTCACATTTGACCAGCAATTTGCTGGTTACAATACTCCCGAGTCACTCTTCCTCAGAAATTTGTAGACATTATTTCATTGAGTAAAAGTCCAAGAATAACCAGAGTTTTCCCTCTAAATAATTGACGTGCAAAACCCATGTCTTGAACCAAATGGTAGAAGAAAGAAGACTCCATCTCTCTCAAGCCTCCATGCTTTGAGGTAGCCAAATTCCTTCTTTGGCAATAATGAAAGGCAATGTTTAAAACAACAAAACTCCTTAAATCTACTCATCCTTCAAGACTGTCCAACTATCCCTCACCACCCATTTCTGCTCCCTCCTTTCTAGGTAGAATTACTTTGTGAAGTAGGTTACTACATTTAAGCTATAGGTATGCCTGTTATCCCTATAAACTATAAACAGATTGGGAGGGGAACCATGTTTTCTTCATTGTAACCCTAGTTCTTATCATACTACTGAAACTTAGTAAGGGTTTAAATACTTACTGAATAATCTATCTATTCTGATTTTTCCCCATGCCTATCTGAGGAGATCTTTAGAGCAGATGTGCTCAGACTTCATCATGCATCCAAATCACCTGGAAAACTGACTAGACATAGATGGTTAAGCTCTATCCCCAGAATTTCTGATTTAGGAGATCCAGGGTGGGGCTCAGGAATTTGCATTTCTAGCAAGTTCCAGGGTGATGCTGATGTTGTTGATCCAGACATTACACTTTGAGAACCATTGGCTTAAAGCACCATTAGAAGTAGATGGAGCAGAGGCTGGAGCAATGGTTTGATGGTTCAGCACTTCCCTGGCATGCGCAAAGACCTGGGTTCAAACCCCAGCACAATGTATACAACTAAATGTTGGAGTAACATGCCACGTGAAAAAGTAAAATAAAACAGATCTCTCTTTCCCACTCTCTATCTCTCTCTGTCCCTCTCTCTTTAAAAAAAAAAAAAAGTAGATGGAACAAATCCCTGAAACTTAGCATAAATGAGGTTTGGAAAATTACCTTACGTGTGCCCCCAAATTCATCAAATCTTGTGGACTAAATTAATCCTTGCATCATAAAACCAACATAAGCCCAAATGTGCACATACAAATATTTTATGATGTTTCTCACAGTTTTTCTTCCTTGATTCATTTTATCACTCATGAATAAGTACCTTTAATCAGTGTTACTATGACTCTGTAACTATTATACATTATTAACAATTCTCATTGATTCAATGGTCGAGTGGGAGTATAAACCCATAGGAAATTCATGTGCTTTAGATGAAATTCTTTTCCAAAATAAAATAATAATGATCACTTAAGAATCCATCTCTCTCTTATATTCTGTTTTTTCAGGTTTCTCATTCTTTCCCTGCCTATCTCCCATGCGCATAGCCAATGTTGATTCTCACATGTCTTAAGACTTTGCAAACCACTACACCTCCCTGCCATTTAGTCACTGGAGAGAATGGTCTGTGGCTCTCAGACTTCTAGAGCAACCTCTAAGTGTATTTTTTGTACTTCTTTTCCTTAAAGGGTTTAACTTCTGGGAGCACTAAATCTTCCCGGGGTTGCTGCACCTAATGGGCTTTGTGGTGCACTAAAGTTGCGTTGCAGTGCCACCTAGAGTCTGCTTCTGGTAAAGACCCAGAAAAAACCGATTCCAAACACTAAACCACAGCTGGCTTAAAGGGAGACACAGCCGCTCCAGATTCAAATGGACTCTGTCTCTGTAAAAATATGCTCGGTATAAGGCCAAAGAGACCTTCCATCTGGAACTCCATCTGGAACTCTGGTGTCTTAAACCATCATTTTGAAATGGTGTCATCAGCTTGAATTGTTGCTTCAACTTAGAATTTTATCCTTGAAGGACTGTATATAAAACAACTCGACGGCAAAAGACCTTCTTCAGCGGTGAAGACATGGGAAAGGGAACACAGAAGCTCCCTCTCATGATTGAGATTGTTTGAAATGTGGTGAAAGCTGCTGGGTGAGAATCAGCTTAGCCTGGCCAAGGGGCCAAGGGCAATGGAACACTTGTGCGCCGCGCACCCAGCAAACAGCAGCCACATTAGAAGCCAAGGGTCCATTAGCTCTCATTTAGTGTTTCTTCTCAGGCAGATAAGTACAGACATCAAACACCCCGACCCTTTCATGACAGTAAATCACAGGCCAGTGCCCTCCATGGAGAAGACTCCTGTTTGCTAAGAGAGATTGTTACACCAGGAGCAAGAAACAACATTTCAACACACTTAGAGACCCACGGGGACGAGCTAATTGCACAGGGCAGAGCCAGGAATTTGTCCCTGCAATTTAATGATTAAAACCTTTCTCCTGCTTGAGAACTGGCAAGTTGCTGTGAACCTCCCACAGGCAGCAGCTTGCACCGACCAGCTGGGTCCCCGCTTGCCTTTACCGCGTTTCTCTGAGAGTTGGTTTCCAAAGCCCCTGCTAAAGGTGGAGCAGGCTATGAGACCTCATCTCTTGGACGACACTGATTGGACAGAGGTGGACCTTTTTCCACCCCGAATCTAGATCTGTCTCTTAACAATTTATGCCAAGAGGCACAGAAGCAGAGGGAGCTGGGAGATAAACCGTGTTAATCATGGGGTCCTAAGTGAAGGTCCATGAGATGAACTGCAGAGCTCCTTGAAACCACAGGACTTCTGCCGTTTCTCGGTTTACCTGTGCTGCTTTTCTATGGATTCCGGGATTCCTATACCCAAAATCAACTGAAATGGATCAGGCCCTTTTAGGACCCAAATTGCTATCTAAGAAATCCTGAATGTCGGGCTGGAGTGGTGGCTTGGCAGTTAGGGTGCTTGCCTGGCATGCATGAGTACACGGGTTCAAACCCCAGCACCCACATACACAACCAAGTGTCGGAGCCACGAAAGCCATGTGAAAAACTCAATAAAAAATTGATTCTGTCTCTCTGTCTGTCTGTCTGTCTCTCTCTCTCTCACTGTCCTCTCTTTAAAAAAAGGAAAAAAAAGAAATCCTAAATGTCAGAGAAAACATACATTCTAACTCAGGTTGGGATTTCTATCCTCTATTTCACTCTGCTGAGGCAAAATCTCCACATTCTGCACTCAACTAACCAATACTTCACTCCTCCACCCAAAGGCCCAGGACAGGAGTGGGGTCAAGGAAAAGCAGTGGGGACCAGAGTGTGACCACAGAACATTACCCACCCACAATCTGTTACTGGCCTGCAATAAGAAAAGCTCATAAGGGGCTGGAGCAGTGGCCCAGCAGTTAAGGTACTTGCCCAGAATGCGCAATTACACGGGTTCAAACCCCAGCACCCACATACACAACTAAGTGTCGGAGAAACAAAAGCCATGTGAAAAACTCAATAAAAATTGATTCTCTCTCTCTCTCTCACTGTCCTTCTCTCAAAAAAAAAATTCATAAAACAGAATAAGTTCAGGAACTATTATAACAATTTTTTTCAGAACTAAGTTAATATCTATCAAATCTAATTTTAAAAATCAAAGCTTATATTCCCTGTCTTTGCTTTTTCCATTTCATTTTTCTAGTATTTTACAAAAATTATCAGTGCACTAATGGTTGGAAATTCAAGAATAAATGTACAAGTCCTTCATTGGCAACACCTTGAAGAACACTACTTTAAATTCCCCTCTCCACTCTGGTCCAGGCCCCTTGGCCATCCAACTGGCAGAAATTCACATGAAGAAGACAGGGATGCGGCTGCCCCTTCTCTCCAAGGGAAAAAGATGACTCACCAGAAGCAAAGCCAATGGTTTTCCTCCAACTTGAGGAGGACCAGTCCAAGGACCAGTCATATCAGAAGCAGGGCCTTGGACTTAGAATCAATTACTCCAAACGATCCAGTATAAAAAAGTCTGTAAGGCCCACAACAACCTGACAGTTTAGGCCAAGTATTCTGGCAAGCCAGAAGGCAATTTCAAAAGCAAATTTGGGGGTCGCATCCAGAGGTGAGTTAAATGGCCCAAGACAGCTTGGGGGCTTCTAATACCTCTAGTCAGTGCTTTCCAGAAATCCCCTACACATGTGCTTGCACACACATGCACTTGCACGCACACGCATGCTCGCGCGCGCGCGCGCGCGCACACACACACACACACACACACACACACATTCACTCCTCCCTGGATCCTGTCAGCTTCTCGGGCCAGAATCACCTTCTCTTGCAGCCAGAAGCAAGAGCACAGATGTAGAGGATGCATGGCTGCCACACTTCTTGATATAGACTAACTAGGTTCTGCTTTATCCTTTCCAAAAGAGGAGGCCACTGGGGATGCAGGGTTAGCCCTCGGGCTGTGCCAAAGTCTCTAAATTCTCTCTGTGTAGTCCCAAAAATGAAACATTGACATGGAAATATCTTTTTAAAAGAAAAATCTGTGTCTCTTTAATACATAAAAGTAGAAAAGTTGGGGTTGCAGCAGTGGCTCAGTGGTTACGGAGGTTTCCCAGGATGTGTAAGTACCCAGGTTCAAACCCTAGCACGCACATACACAACTAAGTGTCAGAGCAATGAAAGCCATGTGAAAAACTCAATAAAAATGGATTCTGTCTCTCTCTCTCTTTCTCTCTCTCTCTCCCTCACTGTCTTTCTCTCTTAAAAAAAATAGAAAAGTATAAGAAGAAGAGGAAAAAGAAATAGAGAGCAAGATAGAAAAACAGGTGGGAAAGGAATTCCCTATGGGCAGAGACCAGGTCTGCAGCCCCGTGCTTAGGGCAGTGCTGGGTGCATAATAACTCTCAACAAATGTTTGTTGAATGAATAACAAAAAGAAGAAAAGATGATACGAGAGCAAGTGGAAGATACCCCAAAACACAAAACTATCCAGATTCTGCTGGCCTCCTGTCAGGGGCTGGCTGCTGACCTCCAGCCCCGGGGAAGAAGCAGGCAGGGGGAGTGACAGTTCAGCCACACGGGGTAGAGGCAGCTGGGCAGGGTGATGACTGTAGTACACATAATGTTTCTCCATAGCAAGAATCCTTGCTGCTCCATTTTTCTTTCTTTTTGTCGCCTTAAAAACATTGTTTTAATAAAAGGACGAGTCAATGATTTCATTTGAAACAATTCCCAAACAGGATGTGGTGTCTCATACAGCTCCTGGGCCTTTGGCAATCGTCATGTGCAGGTGTTTCATGCAAGTGCCGGGCAGCACGTACGGAGCTGAGACCCAGGGAGCACTGGGCGGAGGCCTGGAGAATGGCCCGGGGCATGAGTCTTGTAGCATCCCCTGTGTTCCCAGAATTGGACTTCTTCCTACAAGCCTCTCCCTCGCCTCTTACTGACCTCACTTCCAGCTCCCAATCATTAGTATAGTAGGAATTGAGTTTCCCCTCTTGCTATTTCTATAACTCAGCAGATTGATTTTTTAAAATATAGTCTCCAAGAGAGAAAATTAATCTGTGGTAAACAAAATGGAAGAAGGAAAGAATGAGGAGTATCTGTAATAACATACAAAAACAGGCTGAACTTTTGCTAACATGGGCCAAACAAACCCTGATAGAGTTGAATAAAAGAGTCATCAATAAAAATCAACACACACACACTTTGAATTTAAGTTACTAAAAAAATAATTAAATGAATTTAAGTTACCAAAGGTAAAATGAAAACAAAAATAGTGGAGTATGAAGTTATAGCTCCAATGCATAAAACTTTGTAAGTAACCCTGCACAGAGTTAAACACAGAGTTACCATGTGATCCAGCAGTTAGACCTAACAGAAACGAAAACACACATCTACATGGACGTTTATAAACACATTATTCACAATAGCTGAACAGTGCAAACAACTCACAGGCCCATCAACTGATCAATGGATAAAGGGCCCATACATTGTAATATTGGGCTTCCTGGCCTCTTCCTCATTCATCACAAGGAGGAATGAAGTACTGATAGATGCTACAGCATGGATGAAATCGAAAGCATGCCAAGAAGCCAGGCACCACAACGAATCACAGTATGATTCCTTCCCTTCTGCTCCCTGTCCTCCTTCTTCACAGGCAAATCTATAGAGACAGGAAGTAGATTAGTGATTTGCACAGGCCCGGGATAGGGAATAGCAGGATTAGGGAGGAGGGTGAGCTAAGGGGTTCAGGATTTCTTTTTAGGTTAATAAAGAGATTCTAAAATTGACTATGATTATGCTTGCTCAGCTCTGTAAATATACTAAAAGCTAGTAATCATACATTTTAAATGGGGTGAATTGTATGGGATATGTCCATGTAAAGAAAGCAATTTTTTTAAAAATGCAGGGGTTTCCCAAGCAGAGGATACGGCAAGGCCAATGAATTTCCATGATCTCTTCTGGCAATGAATCAGTTAGGAGGGCATGCCAAGTCCTGCAGTGCCCAAGCGGTTTCTTCATATTTCTTTTTTTTTTTTTTTCCAAGAAGTTTTATTTAGTTTTTCCTGTGGCTTTCATTGTTCTGAGACTTTGTTAGGTATGTGGTGCTGGGCTTTGAGCTCGCATATTCACGCATGCTGGGCAACCCGGAGCCACCAGGGCCACCACCACTCCAGCCCCTTTATATTCCTTTTTTATGAGGGTGTGGGGACAGTGGGTCAAACCCAGGGCATTGCACATAATAGGTAAGCATTCTACCCTTGAGCCACATCCCTTCAAGGCACCTGCTCCACAGACTTCACAGAGGACCCTGGGAAGGAGTCCCTGTCCCTTCTCCCTGTGTTTCCATAGCATAAATCACTGATAAGGTAAGTATTCCTTTCTAGAGATATTTATATTTTCAGATTACAACCATAGAAACTTAGAATATTTGAGCCTTAGGAACAATTTTTCCTACTGGATTTGTGTGTGTGTGTGTGCGCGCGCAGGTGTGGGTGTCTGCGCTCTGTGGAGACTTTAAGAGCTGTAAAGTTGGAGTCAGGAGGGAAGGGGCTCAGGGCATGTTTTACATTTTAGAAAAATTTCTCCTTCATGTGATTCAAACCATTTAAATAAAATACTAAATAAACAGAAGTGTGGATAAACCCTTGGCCATCCAGGAAGAAGTAATTATCTCAACTCAGCACTGAAGTTTCTGGAGAACTCACATTTGTGCTTTTTCCAAACCACTGTGCACCACCGGGCCCACATTCCCCTTTGATGAGCTTCACAAAGCCGTTCTCAGACTTCCAACACACAGGGCAGCTGCCTCTCCCCACCTCTAGATGTTACCCCAGACCCTGCTCAAGGCCCCGCCTGATGTGATGTGCCCTCCACACCCCACGAACCTGTCCAAGGCATGGCCAGCTAAACCAGGGCAACAAATGGCCAGAGTCAAACATGACCCCCAACACTTGAGCCTCCGGGGAAGCCTTCTGAACCCAGCCCTGGATGGGCCTGTCATGGCTGTGATCGGCAACAAGAGGTCTCTATAAATAGGCTAGGACAGGGACCAGAGGAAAAACAACTATGTTTGTCCATCACACCAGTCACACGTTCTCACACACACGCAGGAAATGAGGGCACAGTGGAATCCGTGGACCTCCAGACAAACAGCTGAACTATTGCATGAGGCTAAAAGATCTACAAACACACACACACACACACACACAAACTGGAAAACTGCCTATCAGGTTTTCTTGCACTTCACCAAGCCCTGGAGTGACCAACTTGACCAAGTTAACATCAGATGCCCCAGAGAGTCATACCTGGGAAATCTGTGATTTTGATTTGCATTTTTTTGTTTGATTTCTCTCTCAGAGCCCAGTTAGTGTGGAACCCTTTCTCTGAGCCTGCCTTACCAATATACAATTGGTGCCTACCAAAGGTTGTTACACATGACCTGCATTTGGTAAATGCTTCAAGAAATGGATGAGTTAGCTAATTAAGTAAGTCAATTAATGGTTTCAGAAGTAAAAGAGCTTTGAAATCAAGAATATTACAATTCAGTCTTCTGCATTTTTATAATTTCTCCAGCATTTTATTTAGGACCTCTTTAACCTAGTTCCAACATTATAGAGCTTGGACGGAACCATAGATAGTACTATTCATTCTCATTAATTTTCAATTCTTGCCTATAGCAATGTCCCAGAAGTCCATAAGGCCATCAAAGGAATAGATGGAAGCCAAGGGTAAAACATCTGCGATCCCCAAAGCCATTCTGGTTAGTATATAAGAAAAAGGCTAGCTGCTAAAATAAATAAACTTCCATATTTCATATTTGAGTGGCTTAGCAACTCAAATTTTTAGTTTTTACTTATGTAACAGTTTGGTGAAAGTGTTTCTGGCCTGCATGTGGTACTTTGTCACAAGAAGCCAGGCTCCTTCCACCTTGTGGTTCCTTTATCCCAGGACCCCAGCTGGGAGATAGACACAGGAGAGTAGAGAGAGCACACCTGCTTCTTGTCCACCTTGGCCTGCGTGTTGGTCAAGGTCTTAGCATGAAAATGATGTCCAGGACAGGTAATCTGATAGAGGAAATTTAATAAGGGCAATGACAAGAACCAAACAAAGGATATGAGGCAATCTAGGGATTAGCGTCAGCAGGAAATTACTCCCACTCCTGGCCCCTGGCTCCTTTACCCCTCTCTAATAGACAACTGAGGCCATGGGAAAAGGGGGCCAAGACCACAGAGATGTCCCCTGAAGCCAAGAGATCAGACCTAAAATACCCTGTTTCACCCTTCCTCTAATCTCCTGCCAGTGCCTCCCACTGTTCCACTCTATCCAGAATGAGGAAAGGAAGTCTTGGAAACTACTGTTGGCAGGAACCAATCCCCAGAAGAAGGGGCAGAACAGGAAGTAGATCTGGGGTCAAACTGGTGAATGACAGACACAATCCACAAATAACCCACAGCACTTTTGCTCACATTTCATCATGATAGGGCCACATGAAGAAGCAAGGGGTTCTGGGAAATGTTCCTGGCTGGGCAATTCTGCTTCCAATAACATAATGGAAGGAGGAAGACAGAATTTTAGTGCCACAGTCTTGAATAGACTTTCAGTCCAGCTCCACCTTCACATGAGGCTCATGAGAAAGAACTATAGTAGAAAAAACAAACAAACAAAAAAGTGAATCTAGGTGACTCTGTTAGACCTAGAGAACCAGGGTAAAAAGGAAAAAAGAGAAGCAGCTGCCTGGTGCTCCGGTGGGGATGGGACTTCTTACAGATATAAGAACATCCAGAGAGTCCTGGCTTAAGTGAACTGCTGATGACAGAGACACTATGAAGGAACTTTTGGATGGACCAGGCAAGGGTTGAGGATTGGAGCAAGCAAGAATTTAGTAAACAAACCAGATCTGGCTCCCTCCCTCAAGGACTCATGACTCTATTAGGAGTTGCACAAGAAGTCCTATGCAGAAAAGAAACTGAGCCCTAGGATGAAGGATAACAGACCAGTTCTCTCTCAACACTGTCTCAGCTGTCCTGCTTCTACTTCAACTCCAAACATTTATTTTTAGGTCCAGCTTCCTCTGCCATCGTTTTAGAGGTATGCTTACATTCTTAGTTCCTATATTTATATTCCAACGAATACAGATGACTTCCCACTCCTTAATCATCCCACACAGCAAAGCATTCACATAAACCGTATTTCTACTGCACTCCTGACCTCCAGGTAAGTACGCCGAGGCCCCCTCCACATCAGCCAGAGCAGTTCCACTGTACCTGTTTTAAATATTAGGCTAGCTAACTAATTTGAATCAAAAGTTTCACAAGCCATGTATTAATTCCTCCTTCTACATGTGAGAAAGGAGAAGTGCAGCAAGTCAGAGAGTCTTGCCTGAGATCATACAACTAGTATGTCATGGAGACAGACCTGGAACTTAGGGTCCCCACCCCAGTATTCTACCAGTCTCTTCGAAACTCTTAGTTAACAAGAATAGCTTTTCCAATGTATGTTCCTCATGGAAAGTGCCAAGAAATTCTCTGCCCCCAGAAGATCACAAAGGGGCCCGTTTCCTCATTAATTAGGATTCCTTTGACTGCAAGTGACAGAAACCCATTGAGACAGCTTAGACCAAAAAGAGGGGGTGAGGGAATCCAGGACAGGAATGCAGCCATGTCCCAGGTATGTGAGCCAAGGATTCAAACAGCTTTAGAAATCCCTCTCCATATCCTCCTTCAGTTTTTCTGCACAACTTTTCCTACTTTCTGCAGACAGTATTTTTCTACTTCTCTGCTTTACTATTCAGAAAACAGGGTCCCACCTGCTCCACAGGTTTATCTCCTAGGCTCTTGGCTCCATGCACCCTTTTCCTTGGGGTGGGGGGGAATCAGTTTTAATGGAGTATCATTTAAATATGATAAAAATGTAGTCTTGAAATGTCTAATTTGAGTTTTCATAGATGTATACAGTCACACAATAACCTTTGTGATGTTATCAATTAATCCCCTCTACCAACATTCAACCCTGGAATCACTGATATTTTTTTTATTCCTAGCAATTTGACTTTTCCAGAATTTCATGTAAGTAAAATCATACAGTGTGTAGTATGACTTTTCTCACTCAAGATAATGTTTTGGAGATACTGTTGCTGTTCTGAGTATTGGTGATTAGTTCTTTTGTGTTTTTGAATAATATTACATTGTGTAAACATACCACAATCTGTTTATCCATTATTGATGGACATTTGGATTGTTTCCAATTGGGGACTATTATGAATCAAGCTGCCATGAACATTCATGTACAGGTCTTTGTGTGGACATAGATTTATGTTTTCATTTCTCCTAAGTAAATACTTAGAAATGGGATTAGAGGGTCATAATTTAAGTGTATGTTTAATTTTATAAGAAACGCAAACTGCTTTCCAAAGTGGCCCCACCAGCCTGGGACTCCACAGTCACGCATCAACATGACAGCAGCTTCACATCTTCTCAAACATGTGGTGTGGTCTGTCTTTTTCATTTTAGCCATTCTCAAAAATAACACCATGGGATTCCATTGTGACTTTATTAGCATTCTCTTAATAAATGGTAATGTTTAGCACTGTCTCCTGCATTTATTTGCCATTCGTAGTTCTTCTTCAGGGAAGGGTTTAATTGTTCTGTCAACTTTTGGAGGGGTTTTTGTCTTCTTATTAGAAGTTTTTTTTTTTTAACATATTCTAGATTTGACTCCTTTGTTAAACATGCATTTTGCAAACATTTTCTCCCAGTCTTTCAGTCTTTTGCATTTCATAATAGCACACTTCAAAAAACAGCTTCTAATTTTTATGAAGTCCAATTTGTCAATTTTTTTTCTACTAAGGTTCCTACTTATTACCTCCTATGAAATAAATCTTTGCTAAAGCCAAGAACACAAAGGTTCTTTGATGATCTCTTCGAGAAGTTTGATAGCTTTCTTCCACGATCTACTTTGAGTCCATTTTTATCTATGGGGCTTTGTCATTCCTACTCACACTCTTTCCTTTTCTCTCTGTCCCCAATCCTAATTTTCTGGGCAGGATGCTGACCAGTGATCTTGAGTGAAGTGCTGATTCCTAAATCAATCTGTACGGCCAGAGCCAGAGAAAAGTCTTGACCCCAGCTTGATCACAGGACAGCTCTGGTCCAATCAACAAATCCAGAGCCCCAGGACTCTGTGTAAAATATGGCTGCCAACAGGCCCAACTGGATGGGGAGAGGGCAAGATCAGGAACCAAGGAATGGGGATTTATCATAAATGAGGAAGATAACCTAACATGTATCCATTTACCCTGAAACCTGTCTCTCCCCATGTTAAGCAGTTAGCTTAGAATATTATTAAGAATTCTTACTATTAAATAACCAGATTATTATGAATATTCACACACAACTTTCCATATTGCCCAACACAGTCCTAGTCTTCCCTCCATACCTAATCTACTGAACACCAGCACCATTTTGAAGCTTTTGGGGACCCCTCAGACGTAGTTAGCACTACTGTAGGATTTAATATTCATCTGTCTTCTCCCATGAACTGTAATCTCCTGTGTGCAAAAACCCTATTTTCATCTCTGTCTCAAAGGCAAGTTTAATTCCTGGCACACAATATTTTGGGGTAGTTTTTGAATATTGGGCTTACACTATACTATACTGTTAATCAATGTTGTTTAGATAATGATACAGAGACAACTCTGAAGACTCTCACATAAATAAATTACCTTGCAGAATTTTTTACAAGGAAAATTCTTACTGGAGATTGATGGTTGATTCACACTCAATGAGGTGAAAAAAAAAATAAAGGTAGAAAATCCAATATCAGTCTCACTCCACCTTTTTACCCTTGCCAGGGGGAAACATAATTCAAATGCTTCCCTACAGTTATGATGTATAGCGTTGAGCTGAGTCCCTAAGACTAAGGAATAGTTAGCATCATCACTAAGAAGTCCTGATCAGTGGAGTCCAAAAATCTCATGTCATGCTTATTAACAACACAACTGTTACTCTGCTGGACCAGATGCTAAAAGAATAGCAAATGTTAACAGAGGAGTCCATGGTAGTGCATTATGAGAAATGGAACTTTTTGGAAAATTTGTAAAGAAAAGTATGTCCTTCAAATAGAGGTTTCCAGATAGGATTTAAAGTAGAAAGTGCCAAGGAGCAAAATAGGAGCTAATCAGGTCAGAGTAATAAGGGGTTTTTTTGTTTGTTTGTTTTGTTTTGTTAAAGAGAGAGTGAGTATGAGAGAGAAGGAGAGAATCAATTTTATTTAGTTTTTCATGTGACCTTCATTGCTCTGACACTTCATTGACACTCATTGTGTATGTGGTACTAGGACTTGAACCTGCGTCCTCGCTCATGCCAGGCAAGCACCGTAACCACTGAGCTACTGCTCCAGCCCAAGAAGTTTAAATAAAAACTGCTGTTAAAAAAAAAATTTAACCGAATTCTGGTGGTATTAAATATGGACACAAAAGTTATAATTGTCACAACATTCTTTGATTTAAAAATAAAACATTCTTGATGTTTAGAATAGATCCTCTAAGTAAAAGAATATATAGACACAGAGAGACAATTTCCAAAATAAAACCTTTAAACAAATCCTAAGTAGTGGTGAACAGTGCACATATCCTGCTTCCATTTCAAGTGCCAAAGGAGGATCTATGAAGGACACAGCTGTGTGAAGCAGAGACTCCAGGGCATGTGGAAAGAACAGTGGCACAGGCTTCTCAGGTTCCCATCATTCTGTAGTCTGTATACCCTCAACCTTGCTTTCCACGGAGCCACCCCTAGGGTGCTGCATATTTGGGTGATTCTGCTGAAGTCTTCCATACATATGCATCATAAAAATGGGGAAGAAAAGTGACTTCTGGATCTTTCCATCAAAGGACAAATGACTCCAAATTTAGGGAAAAATAGATTGACAGATAACTCATCTAGATAGGAGGCAGAGGACAGGAAAGAAAGAGAGAAAGAGAAAGAAGGAAGATGGAGGAAAGAAAGGGAGAAAGAAGACAGATGGTGATAGATGATAGATAGATATCGATATGACAGATCAAATGAACTGTGGATTGAATTCAGGAGCACTGGTCCACTAAGCTATCTCCCTAGCCTTTTTTGTTTTTTTAACTTTGAAACAAGGTTTCTCTAAGTTGTTCACTAAGTTGTGATCCTCTGCCTTCAACCTCCCAAGTTGCTGGGATTACAGGTGTGTACTTCAATATGAAGTAGGGGCTTCACTTTTTTGTCCATTTATGCATGGATTCTATACAGAACTTGCATTTGATTTGTATTTCCTATGGTTTTTCTGCCACTTCAGGGAAAAGTGAATGAAAATAATCTCTAAGTTAACAGGGCTCAAATAACAAATTCCAGCAAACAGGAAATTTTATATGCTTATTACTGCTTTATATGCTTATTCCTGCACTTAGTTACCATTCTTATAAACTGAATTTCAAAAAGAAAAAAAAGACTCCTATTTAAGTAATTGCTATTTTAGAAGTCCCTAAGGTTTATGAAAATTTTATATTTTTTATGTTTTTTGTCCCCTCTTATTTATTGGTAAAATTATTTATTGTTCAGATTTTATAATGTAAATAGTTTCTTTACAACAGTAATTCTCATACTGAATTTGGGAGCTACGGGAGAATTCTAGAAATCAGACCCACTGAACAAACATGTGACACTGGTGTCTCTGAGTTGTCTGGACAGGTACCTGGCACTTCTGTTTCCAAGTAGAAATAGCCATGTGAATAGCTACCTAAAGTTCTTTTTCCAATTCTCAAAGACCTGCCTTACACCAAAAAGTGTTATGGATAGCGAAATTTTTCAATATGATTGACCAACAAGCTCTTTTGTTTACTTGTCCAAATTTTACATCTGTCCTATATAACCCAACTGTAAGCAACCTAACCAAAAGTTAGTTGGTATACAAATTTGCCAAAATGAAAGAATTTAGTTGATATAAAAATTTGATTGAAAAATACTGATACTCGTTACCAATACATATTTTCTTCAAATATTACTAACTTTGAAGCTACCCTTCTTGGGTCACTTCTTGAAAATTATTGAAGACCAGGCTCAGTGGTGCACTCCTCTAATCCCAGTGCTTGGGAGGCTGAGGAAGAAGGATTACAAGTTCAAAGCCAGCCACAGCAAAAAATAAATAAATAAATAAATAAAAATTAAAAAAATAACGAGGCCCTACACAACCTATTGAGACCCTGTCTCAAAATTTAAAAAAAAAAATTTTAAGTGCTGGGGATGTGGTTCAGTGATTAAGCATCCCTGGGTTCAAAGCCCAGTACAAAAGGGAAAAGAGAGCGAGAGAGGAAGGGAAGGGGGAAAAAAGAGAGAGAGGGAGAGAGAAAGAGAATTATTGAATGTTTTTCCCCCACTTTAGAAACTTTAAATTTGGGGGTTTTATTATTTGGTTTGGTTTGGTTTGGATGGTTAATTAGTTATTTCTTGTATTTTGGGTTTTTAAATTTTTTTTTTTCAGTGATGAGGATTGAACACAAGACCTCATACATGCTAGGCAAGAGTTCTACCCCTGAGCTAAGTTCTCAGCCCTCAAGTTCATTTTAAGCCCATCTTTTCTCCTATATTCTGTTTATGATGATGAAAATTTGGAACCACTTAAGTATCTAATGATAGGGGTTGAGTCCCATACTTGGGCTGCTAAGAAAATCCATGACCTCCATCATTAATGAGCAAATTTACCTTATCTTCAACCCACCTCAATCCCACCTCCTTTACTATCACTCTCAACAGATAATTTTGCTTACTTCTTTACAGAGTCATTAGAAAACCCCAGGCATGGGGCTGGAGTGGTGCCTCAGCAGTTATGGCACCTGCCAGGCATGTGTGCGGATCTGGGTTCAAGTCCCAGCACCATGTACACAACAAGGTGTTGAAGCAATGAAGGCCACCTGAAAAACTAAATAAAATTGATTCTCTCTTTCTCTCTATCTTAAAGAAAAAGAAAAGAAAGAAAATGCCAGGCATGAAGCCTAATATTCCTCCTGAAACACCTGCAACCTTACCTACATCCCTCTGTCTCAGCAATGAAAGGATCTTGCTCTTAGCCATGGCTGTTCCTTTTGGGCTCTGCCGCTTGTATTCCATGCTCTATAATACCTCCCCCACTCCAGACCCAACTCTCCCGTGCCTCCTTCCCTCTATCCCTGTGCCACCAAGCCCTTCTTGATCCAACTGGCACATAAATCAGGCGTAAGTCTCTTTATCCTAAAAGTCATTAAGGACTTTCAACTTGACATTCCCCTCCCACCCCTTTCCTTCTTCCACTTCACAGCCAGATTTCCACATGGAGTCATCAGCAATTCCTTCTTCTACCTCCTCTCTTCCCATTCTTTCCTTTTCCAGTTCCAGTCTGACTTTAGCTAAGATCACCAAGGCCAAAGGCTCTGATACTGTCAAGTTCAGTTGAGATGTTTTTGTACTTATCTTACTTGATCTCTCTATAGCATTGGCTACCAACTATTCCCTCATCAAAACTCCATTTCCTTAGCTGCTATGGCAACTCTTCTGACTTTTCTCTTTCTCCTATATTCACATCTGTGTCTCCCCTAGGGTTCTTTATTACCTACTCACCCTTTTGAAGATCACTCTTTCCCAACCCCTCATCTTCCGACTTCTGCTCTTCTCCCTCTGAAGTCCCTGATCCACCATAGCCCATCTTTATCTTGAGCTTCAGCAGAGTGTAATGGTTGAAGATGTGGGCAATGAGTTTGAATTCTTTGTTTCATCACTCACTAGCTGTTTTCCCTCCAACAAACGATTCTCATGAGTCTCAGCTTCCTTGTCTGCAAAATAGAAGTGACAATTCCTGTATCACGAAGTTAATGTGAGAACCAAGTATAATAAGGAATATGATCAATTAGCATAGTGCTTGGAAATACACTAGTAAGTAGCTCACTAAGTCTTACCTATTATTATCATGCATTGAGTTCCAAAATGTCTGGAAGGCTCAAAAAGCATAGCTCATTATCAATAACTTCACTAGTTCTGACTGAAGTGTCCACATCTGCAACCAGAAGATGCTACGAAGCTCCTCTTTCCCCTTCAGCTCCCCTCCAGTCACCCTTGGATGGGAACATAGGATGCTCTTTGGTCAGTCTCCAATCATCTTCTCTTTTCCACCCCTGTGTCCTCTGTAAGAGTTCCAGTTCAACCCTTCCAGCATCACCCCACTTGCTCTGGACCGTTGCTGTCTCTCTTCTTGGTGGGCACCTGCTATGGAGCGGGACTGGGTTTCCAGAGTCCTCCATGCGGGTTCCACAAACCCATCTTGAGCCAAAAATGACTGCTTCTCACAGCATACTTTGAGGGTTTTTTCCATGCTATAAGATTGTCCACATCTAGAGTGAAAATTTGAAGGGATAACAAATACAAGGCTTATTCTGCCATCATATTGCAATTTATTATTATTCCATCAGAGTTAATAAATATCCTACGTGCAGTGAATTGCATTTAGACCAAACTTCCTCCTGTACTTCAAACTAGAATATACACAATAGCCAAATTTATAGCTATTAAAATGTCTTACTATGCCTTAAACTCAATAGACTTAATATTAATTTTTCTTTCCTCCCAAAACAATTTCTTCCATTGTATTTACCATCTAACAGAAGTACTAGCCAGGAACCTTGGACCCTTTCTAGTCTCCCTCTTATCCCTTCATTTCTACCTCCTGAAGAGCATGTGCTCTTCGTTGTCTCCTCAACTATCACAACTCAGATCCCACCTTGAGTCTTGCCCTGCACCTAATTCCATTTATTTCTGAATTAGATGACCCACCTCTGGTTGCTAGAGCAATTTATCTCTGGGCTGGTTCTATCATGCTGTGGGGAAAATGTAGGCCTCAAACACAAGAACTTCATATTCTCCATTTTTTCAGTCTGCTTTTTTGCTGCTGTGACTAAAAACCTGAGAAGAACAATTTTAGGAGGAAAAGTTTATTTATGGACTCACAGCTTCAGAGATTTTTGTCCATAGAAGGCCAGCTCCACCCCTTAGGGCCAGAGGTGAGGCCTAACATCATGGTGGAAGGGTGTGGCAGAGAGAACAGCTCAAGGCACACGCAGCTCCAGGTAGCAGAGAGACACTCCACACTGGATACAAAATATATACCCCAAAGGCACAGCCCCAGTGACCCACCTTTCCCAGGCACACCCTACCCGCCTTCAGTTGCCAGTTAATCCCTCTCAGGGTATTAACTCACTGATTGTGTTAAGGCTCTTACAACCCAATCATTTCACCTCAGCCTTTGTATTTTTTCACATAGTGAGCTTTTGGAGGACACCTTTCATCCAAACCATAACATCCGTATCTAGGATAAGGCCTGAAATCTCATATGTGCGCAATAAATATCTGGTAAAAGAAGGGAGAGAGGGCTGGGTATAGCGGTATGCACCTGTAATCCCAGTGTCTTGGGAGGCTGAGGCAGGAGGATTGCAAGTTCAAAGCCAGCCTCAGCAACTTAACAAGACCTTGTCTCAAAATAAAAAAAAAAAAAAAAAAAAGGTTAGTAGGGGAGGAGGCTGGGGAGGAGCCTGGGGATGAGGCTCAGTGGTTAAACCCACCTGGGTTCAATCCCTGGTACCAAAAAACAAGAAAACAAAAACAAGTAGGGAGGGAGAGAGGGGTGGATACATGAGAAGAAGGGAGGAGTAAAAGAAATAGAAGTCAATTATTAACCTTACAATTTTTTTTCTTTCAAGAACAATTTATGAGCTTATATTTGGTGTACCAAATGTTCAGACAATAGGTACTATAACTCTTCTGTCAGGTTCAACTTACTCTGGGAGGGCTTCAGAGCATCGTGAAATCATATAAATACTTGTTTTGCCACTTATGGAAAGCAGGGAGAAGTCGCCTCTTCGTGCTTCTCCCTTCATCTTAAATATTCCCTACTCTATTTTCTCTTTTAAGGACCCAGGTTCAAATCCTTCAGGTTTCACTGGGCCTTCTTCTAAGCTTCTGATCCTGCTGCTTGCTTCCTCTTGGCCTGTTATTCTCCACAGGGAAAAGGCTAAACGAAGGGGCAAAGGGAGGGAGGTTAGTGGTCAGAGAGATTTCATCTGGAATAATGCAGAGAAAACTGTGTGGAAGGAGTGAAAAGAGAACTTTCAAAGGCGTAGGGCAGACATAACACAGGAGGCTTAACGGAGTAGCGTCCCTGGCGATGATAATCTGCCTCTCCCATGCGAGTATTCCTCAATTCCCACTTCATCTTCTTGCCTTTGATATTAGGATTATTCTGCACCGAGGTGCTTCAAATTTGTCCTTAACTAACCCAGTAAATTTTTACTATTTTCAAACTTTCTTTAAAAAGGGCCTGATTCTGCGTGTGTGTGTGTGTGTGTGTGTGTGTATTTAATGACATATATATATATGTATTTCTTGCAGAATTGTTTTTTAAATTAAGAGTTGAGTTGTTTTACAATCATAAATGCTATAAAGTAATAATATGATATGCATTTAATCGTACACCATAGTTATTACCCCCACAATACCCACACCTCAGTCTTTTGATTCTTCTATATTATGCCCCTAACAAATATAACTGACTATATATATGTGTATATATATGCATAATATGTACATATATATACTTATTAATTTTCCAGAATAAAATGATTGAATACATAATATTTGACTTCTCAGGGGGGTAAAGAGCATGCTACACGTTGTCTCCCTATATCTCTTTGTCTTCCCTTCCTCTCCCATCCCTCTGCGTCTCCCTCCCGCCTCCCCTCTACATGTCTATGGTTTCCCTAGATTATGTGTTGCTATGCCCTTGGTGGATCCCATACATGAATTTTACTACCTTTCACCCAAGCCTGGGTTTAGCTCCAGCCTCCACAAATGAGGGAAAACATTTAACCCTTGACTCTCTGGGTTTGGCTAACTTTGCTCAGCTCACAGGTGTCAAGCCAGGGACAGCTCTAGTGGGGTTTTTACAATACCCAGTAGCTGATATGGTGGTTGGACGGCTCACTTCTCCTGGCTGGATAACTTCCAGCCTTGCATCTCTGGCCTTCCTGGAAATTCCAGAAGCTACTAATACCCTCTCACAAATTCCTTTTTATTAAAATTAGCCTTTGTGGTTCTGTTTTCTGAGATTAAGAATCCTAACTCAACACAGTTATTTAAAGTCATATTCAATAACAGATTTATTTTTAGGTTTTTTTTAAAGATAGAAGCCATCAATTTACACTCATTGTTGAGCAAAAATATCTTAGGTATTGAAAGAAATTTTTATACTAGGTTTTATTTTTAGCTCCTATGTTTCTCTTTATGGTAATGCATTGCTCTTAATCATAACATCAAGAGTTTTACAAACTTTAGGTATAAAGGGCCTATCAATACTGTAATCACGACTACATTTTCACTGTCTATCATGTGTGTTACTAACATATTCTCAGTATCTGATATCTAAGCAATTCTCACAACCACAACCGAAGTTCAAATTACACAAATTATTGACAGATTCAGTATTTTCACTCAAGTCTTTCTGAAATCAAGCCCATGCTCTCTCCCCTTCCCTATACCACATTCCTCCCTGACCAAAGACCTCACCTTAATCTAAGCTACACTCTTCTGACTGGGGCGTTAGCCTCCAGCTGACACTACACTAGCGGCCCAATTCCCAGAGGAAGTGCTGGATTCAGGCTGTATGTATGCAAAGTCCATCCACCCTCCTCAGAGACAGACTTGTGATCTATTTAGTTGAAAGAAATCATCAAAATACTCTCTCCTTCACTAATAGTTGCTATGTTAGAACTTAGTTCTGCTATGAGTAACAAAATAATCCAAAATAAGTATGGTTTAATCAAACTAGCTTATTTCTCTTTTACTTTCAAAAAAAGTATGGCAATTGGTTATTCCAGAATTGAAATGGGATGCTACACTCTTAGGGACCCAGGGACCTATTATCTTGCTATTTCCTGTGGGCGGGTTCCATTCTCAAAGTTACCTTAGGGCCCACAATGGCTGCGAGTGTTAAGCTAGCACATCTAAACTGCTGTCAACAGGAAAAAGCGACAGGAGAACAGAAGCACACACTTCCTTTCTGTAAGGACATCTATATATTGTACTTAATACTTCACTTAATGTCCATTAGTCAGAATTTAGTGGAAGGAAATAGCTTGAAGGAAACCTGGGACATATAGTCTCCACTCCGTTTCTATTATGGTGGAATAAGGAGCGCTGCCAACTCTGGGAGCAGAGTTTTAATATAAATGATCCTTTCTAGGATAGGGATATGGCTCAGTGGTAGAGGACTTCTCTGGGATTCCTGAAGCCCTGGGTATGATCCCTAGCTCCACTAAAAAAAAAGAAGTATAAATGGTCCATTTTTGTTCCTTAAATAATTTTTGCACTTGTCTTATGGAGGGAACAAGAACCAATATGACAATTTGTCTTCTAGAAGTGAAGGAGGCCAAATATTAGAGAAATGTGAATGATTAAGATTTCTATGAATGTGCCTGGTGGTGCACACCTGTAATTCCTGCAGTTCAGGAAGCTGAGGCAGGAGGATCACAAGTTCAAAGCCAGCCTCAGCAACTCAGCAAGGCCCTGCTTACTATAATGATGTAGCAACACCCTGCTTAAAATAAAAAAAAATAAAACGGGCTAGGGATATGGCTCAGTAGTTAAGTAACCCTGGGTTCAATCCCTGGTACAAAAAAAAAAAAACAACAAAAAAACAACAAAAAACAACTTAATTATCTTTAATGCTTGTTTTCAGAATCCTCACTATGAACTTGAAACTGGTGTGCTGCTCAACAGACACAGATAACAAGATACAGAACAGCGTTTACCAAGTATGTTCATGCAGGTGAATAGCAGATCATTTCCCCCCAGTTCAGAAAAAAAAATTTTTTTCTTTTTCCATTACATTTAAAAATTCCATAAAATTGGCTGGGCATGGTGGTGCACAGCTGTAATCCCAGCAGCTCAGAAGGCTGAGGCAGGAGGATTGAAAATTCAAAACCAGCCTCAGCAACTTAGTGAGGCCCTAAGCAACTTAGCAAAAACATTATCACAAAATAAAAAATAAAACCAGCTGGTGATGTGACTCAGTGGTTAAGTATCCTTGGGTTTGATCCTTCGTACCAAAAAATAATAATAAAAAAATTTAAATTCTGTAAGATCATCTATTACTGTGAATGATCATTCTTACAGTAAGTAAGAATATCCACATAAAAAGTGTTTCTCTCTCCTATTGGAAATTCAAATTCAGTTCTGATTTTAAAACCTACTAAAATACAAAAATAAGAAATGTTATAAGGACTTGTTTGTGGGTAGCTATAAATACTTACCATGTAAGTTTCCTTTCCTCAGTTAAGATTACAAGATTACAATTTGATTAAAAATATCACTTGGAAATAAATAAACTTTCCAGAAAGTATTTTTTCCATTTCTCAGAATTGGAGAGAAGGAGGTCTACTTTTAATTTTAATTCATTTTAGTCCATTATTTTTGTTTCTAAGCTGCTTAGAATAGTAAGTTAGAAAAGGTAAAGGTCCAACAGATGATAATTGATTAAAGAAATTCTAAGTTATAAAATAATATAAATAAAACACACATAAAAGTCATAAAAATATAAACTATTATAAATTGAGTTTTCTACTATTGAACAAAATGCTTTATTTCATGAAAATAAAAAGACAAAAAGTTTCTTCACAATCTTAGACTATTTCTCTTGATTTACTATTTAAGGCTTTTTTAATTTAATACAAAACAATGCATACTCATTTGTGTAATGTATAAGGGGATAACTCATAGTTGTACATACCAGAAATAACCAGGTAACAACTGGTTACCTGGTATATATGGTTTTTCCATATATATAATTGGGGTTTACCAAAATGGAGCAACGTCAAATACTCTGTTTCATCACCCTCCAAAAATTACAAATCACATCATGCTAGCATGCTAACATAATTAATGTATGAGGTTTGTCCTCAAGAACACTTTTAGGAAAGGCTGGAGTTCAGTACAGATTCTAGCTCCAGTGGAAGGGGCTAGTGAGCTCCCGCTCTCAGAAGGATTAAGGATTCCTTCTAGCATTTGAATTCTGAGTCCTGTTCTGTATTAAACATGCTAGAAGCAATAACTAAGTGCTTTTGCTTCCTTGGCTATGACATGATAATCATGCTTATGTCTCACAAATGCTATAACAAAAAAAATTTTTAATAACCTTTGTGTTTGGGAAAACTCATAATATCTTACTCTTTTCACCTGGTCATCATTGATAGCATTGTATTATCTGACTTAGAATTTTAAATCGTCATTTTTAAGATATCTTCACTAATTAACCTCATGACACTAATCACTCCTTGATTCTGTTGTTGCTATTTTAAGAGTTTGTCACTTTTAACTTACTCAAATCAAACATCTTAATTCTTTTTCATGGATTTTGTATTTTTATTTATTTATTGGTAAATTCCCATGAGGACAGGATGCCACTTGAGGTCAGGGACTGGGTTTTACAATGCTCTGCACCATTCCTCTGTGGCCCCCTAGGCCCACACTGCAGTGATTCGCACAATGCTCATATCTGTGGTGAAGTCTCAGGATGGAGAAGACACCATTGTCCGGTACAAATCTCCTTTTGTGGAGGAATAAGAGGACAGGCCACTAGACTGGTGGGAAACTCTCCAGCTGGGAATTGCCAGCTGGAAAATGAACGATGCTGCCAGGAAAGACTGATGCAGCCAGTAATCCCTTGCTGAAGGTTGCCTAAGGCCATTTCATCAGTAACCTTGGCAGAACTATAACTCTAGGACTAAGAAAAGGTCAAAAAATCAACACTAAACCACCCTATCCTCAGCCTCCACCTTGCCTCAAGAATTCTCATTCTCAGATCCTAATCACAGCAGTCCTGTATATAAAGCGTGGTCAATCCCTGGTGCATCTAAGCCTCATTCTTTATCAAATGCCAGGAAATCTACTCATGGGCACAACCAGGATAATCCTCTGAAATACAGGCCCTAGTCCTAAAGACACTGGAACTTTTCTAAACTAAATAAGGCATTTTTTCTCCTCTAATTCTCTGTGTTTCTTTGTCTCCTAATCCTGATTTTAATTCTTCAAAATCTTCCTGTTTTCATTTTCCACGAATTCCTCTGGCACAAAATGAATTCAAGTCACCTTTACTAAGAAAAAAGCATATGAACAATGGCCAGCCTCACTAGGGAATTCAGGGTCAGGGACAGAGGTGGTGGCGGTCTTTCATAGACACATCAGCATTTCTGTCCCTTAGGACAGACAGTCTCAGCCCTCTGTCCCCTTTCTCTTCACTCACAACCATTTGGGACCAGCAGAGACCAAGCTCTGAAAATAACAGGCGAGAAAACAGGTGTCTTCCGGAGGGCCTGGTGCTTCCCAGATGGGAGAAGCGATTAAAGGGACAGGAAGTGTGACCGCTCCTCAGCAAAGCCAGGGACAGATTGAGAAATGTGCTGTTCTTATGAAAGTGCCAAGGTCATTATTAAATGGATGGAAACTATTGTTCATAAAAGGCACTTGTATAAACGTGAAACTCTCTTTATGGCCCTGTTTAAATTATCCCACACGAAGGATTAACAATGAAGATTTGGACGGCTTCCCCACCACCGCTTCCACCACACACACAAACACCATGTCAGTCTCCCAAGTCTCATTCTGGGTGTTCCTCATGAGCAAGCTGTCATCTTCCAGGCTCTTGCCTCAGTGCACCCCCAAACTCTGAGAACCCCATTTCAAAATGCTCCAAAGCTAAGATGCATCCCCCTACCTTATACTAATTATTCACTGAAGCTTTAAGAACATTGACAAAAACAACATAACTAAATGCATATTCCTTTAGGTTTCTGTGAGGATCCAAGCCCTTTTCAAACATTTTCTAACCATCTTCCTGACCTCTCTTTTCCCAAAGCATATTCTTTTATGCATTGGTCTTTTTACCCCAAGCTGACAGAAAAACTGCCTGATTCCCTGGGGGAGGAGGGGTTATTAGGCCCAGGGCCAGAAACTACACAAGGCCTTGCCTGTGTAATTCCTGGCCTGGTCTGGATTACTCATGTTCCCCTTAAATAGGCTTCATGTCACAGAACCTGCTCCTAGGACTTGGGAACCACAGTTGTGGGATTCTCACACTGAGAGATGGGATATCAAGGCTTTTTATCCAGAAAGCAGCATTTATTCCTGCTGGCACTGGCCCAGCAGATTAATATCCAAAGGCTGGATGCCAAATGCAGTGTGATGCTTTATATTCTCTGCTAGTTCCCTTCTCCAGGCTACCCCTATGTCTCCCCTATATGGTAACATAATGGTAACATACATTCCGATTGGGTGTCTGTGCTACATAATTGCAACAGAGTTGCACATGCTCACTGATTACGTCACCTGCCTTCTTTGTTCTGGGAGAGCCCTTTGTACTAGGCGAGGGAGCTCCTACCATACAGTGACTCCCAGCCCCTACACCTGATTCAGATGGAAGGTTTCTTAGAACAGGAAACAGAAAGAGGCTTAGAGACTGTGTTTTTGGAAGATCAAAGGGCAATGAAAGCCCAAAGATGATAATGTAGTTCTAATGTCAAAATTCAGGATTTGATGTATCATCTGGCATTTACAGTATCCACATAGTGGGAAGATTCAAGTATGCTCCTGCTTATAGGCTGCAGTTACTCTAGCCAGCTCAGAGGTTGCCAAACCCAACCACCCATCAGAAGCAAGAATGAGGATCTGAGTTCGAACCCCAGCACCATATACACAAATAAGTGTTGGAAAAACAAAAATCAGGTGAAACAATAAAGTTGACTCTTTGCTCTCTCCCACGCTATTTTTTTTTTTTGTTTAAGAGAGAGGAAGAGGGAGAGAGAAAGAGAGAAAAAGAAAAAATCAATTTTATCTACTATTTTTTCATCTGGTTTTTGTTTCTCTGACACTTAGTTATTTATGTGGTGCTAGGGTTTGAACCTGGGTCCTTTGCATGGCAGGTAAGCACTCTAACCACTGAACCACTGCTTCAGCCCACTTTCTTTCCCTTAGCAAAATAATAATAATAATAATAAAAGAACTCACTGGGTCACTTTATTTAAAAACATCAATTCCTAGATCCTCAGGATGACTAAATCAGAATTTCTAAGAGTGGGCCTAGAATTTTTCAAAGTTTGGAGTGGTCTGGAAGCCAGGTTTGGAAATGGCTGCAATAGATCATCTCCCACTTACCCTTTGCACCCTCTCCAATCCTATAGAACTAGATGAGTTATTGAGTTCCCTTGGAGTGTATGGCCCAACACCTGCTTCCAGATCCACATGCTAAAATGCAATTCCCTGGGAATAAATAGGCAAAAGAAAAAAACAACAACAAAAAAAGAGAACGTACAAATCCATTCCCAATATAAGTAAAGACATGGCAGTTCTAGCCTCTTCTTCTGCCCAAGACAACTCTTCCCCAGCTCACAGTGCATAAGGCTGAGCAGAGAGAGAGAAAGGCAAGATTAGTTGCAAGATTGATGCTTAAAGCAGGTTCCACCCCAATGACCTGGGCTACAGCTGTGCTCCCCTCTCCCCGTGAGACACAGCCCCATATAACTTGAGCTTAACTCCTGGTTAAGTCTGCAAGAAACAGCATTGTCCTCTTACCTCCTTCAATCCATGAAGTGGAAGATCTTCATGCTCAATCCACACACACAGATACTGTGCTCAACACAAGGGCTAACCTCCTCCTCAAGAGAACCTTAGTGAAACTGCTTCTCTCCCTCGCCCAATGCACATGGTTGCCCTGCACAGCACCCTCACTGCAACCCAAATTCAGCACCATCTGGGAAGCAAGAGGCAGGCTCACTTTATACATTAGCAAGATCCACACAGCCTGTGACAATTACATCACTGTCAAACGGAACTGGACCCTTTCTTCTATTCTCCAGTTAAAGTTTATTTCTCAGGCCTTCCTCCAGAAAGATCACCAAAAAACCAAATGCTTTAAATAGGAAAAGATAGTAGAATAGAAGATATAGAAGTCCATTTCCCTTTGCTCCATGAGCCTACTTTGACCATTTACCTTAAATATTCAATAGGTGTAAGACAGAAAAATTATTGTTGTGCTTCATCCATTAAAGAGGAAACAGGATATCACAATGAAAAAGAAAATCACACTGTCCAATTTGAGCAATATAAATGATTTACATTACCATTTTACAAAGTTGATTTTAGCACTTATCCAAAAAGAAAAAAAAACAGTAATAACAGTAATTGCCTGACCTTGGATGGTTCTATTGTTCTGTTCTGTGATAGCAACTTGAAAACAAATTATTTTATAGGCACCTGGCTCATTATGCATTACAAATTAAATCTTCATTTATCTATATGCTCCAAACAGTACCTATCCATCGCCATCACTTAAAAACACATTGCCCTTCTTTCTAACCTTGTTAATTTCCAGATGCTAATTAAATTTAAACTCATAAAAATATCTGCTTAGCATGCATGACAATATCATCCCTCTATATCCATCCCCACTGTACATTCCAGCGTGTTCACCCTCTGTTTTCTGTTTGCATTCTCATCTATATGCCTCGGTTTCCAGGGACAGAGTGGGGATTTAACCTGGAATTCAATCTCTCTCGCATTTTGATTCTACTCAAGTTGTCCCCTCTGCTTGATGCCTTTGTAAGCAACTTTCTTTCAAATTATCGCTGAGAAGAATGACTTCCAGGTAATAGCGCTTAAATATGGAACAGCTGAATGATAAAGGAATACGGGGAGAGCTATATTTCAGTCCCTTTTGACCAGACCATTACACAGAAAGAGAAGACTTTCGATCTCTAGAGATCCACAGTCACTTATTTATTGCCATAAGAAGGCTGACAGACAGTCTGAAAGTCGAGCTGATAATGAATGGCATTGCTCACAACCAGCACCTAACATAAAACATGCTACTATCCCAAAAGGGTGTCCCAAAGGCCTGGGAGAGCACTCAAAGGATCACCCAGCAGGAAAACGATTTGCACATTCTGAGTGCTCACAGACACATGCCCTTACCAGTGGGAAAACAGCGGAGAAAAAGAGAAGCCCTGAGTGGAGATGGCTTGCTTAGGTTGGCCCTTTGCCTAGGCAGAGACCTGCCTTTCTCAGATGGAAAGAGGCTCCTGTCTCAAGAATTTACACTGTGGTGCTTTCAGATCCAAGTGTCCCAGTTTAAAGAAGTCTATGTTCCCATGCCCACCTTAACAGAGAAGGTAGCACACCAGTCCAGGTACGCAATGACTCTGAATCTGTGCATAAGCGAAGGCTCAAAGAAGACAAAAACATGCTGTGGTCCTCGCTCACCTCCTTTAAACCCAAGAAAAGCAAAAGACAAGCACTCTGCGTCACAGTTCTGTCATGACAAGAGGCATTCCTAATCCTCCAGCCTTTATCACAAAGTGCAACAAACTTTTCTATAAAAAGCCAGATAGCAAATTTTTAGCCTTTGTGGGCTACATAATATCTTTGCCACATATTCTTTTTCTTCTTCTGTTTTTGGTTTATTTTTGCTTTTTTTCAAACTTTTAAAAATGTAAAATCATTCTTAGCTGACAGGTCATACCAGAACAGCCACAAGCTAGATTTGGCCTACGAACCACAGCTTGACAACCTCTGTCTAATCATAAAATACAAAGTACAAATTGTTTGAATTCCTCATGTAACACACAGTACCCTTTTAAAGAAAAAAAATCTTCATTGTTCTTTAAGAATATCCTGGTATCACAAATCCCAAATTAAGAACTTCACTAAAATTGACTCTGGCTGGGCACATGGTGCATATCTGTAATCCCAGCAATTCAGGAAGCTGAGGCAGAAGGATTGCAAATTCAAAGCCAGCCTCAGCAATTTCAGGGAGGCCCTAAGCAATTTAGTGACACCCTGACTCAAAATAAAAATTAAAAAACGCTAGGAATATGGCTCAATGTTTTGTTGTTGTTGTTAAGAGAAAGGGACAGTGAGAGAAAGAGAATCAGTTTTATTTAGTTTTTCATGTGGCTTTCATTGCTCCAACACTTCATTGTGTACATGGTGCTGGGGTTCAAACCCGGGTCCTCATACATGCCAGGCAAGTACTATAACCACTGAGCCACCACTCCAGCCCCGTGGCTCAATGTTTAAGCACCCTTGGGTTCAATCCCCAGTACCAAAAAAAATTTTTTTTTAAATTGACTCTGTGATTCTGAGAAATCTCCACTATCATGGATGGAGATGAATATACAATATAAACTAAGCATTCTTAGTGATAGGAAGGAGTCAGAGGATCTAAAACAGTTTATATTAATGTTTTGAGATTGCCTTTGAAATGAAAATAAACCTTCAAAAATATGGCTAAAATACAGCTGTGCTCTCCTAGAAGGCTGCACTCAGTGCCACGCATTGGACGTGTAAGTTAACGAGGGGCCAGGGAAGCCACACTGCTATCAATGGCGAAACTCCAGTTAATGTGACTATGAACTCACTGGGGGGAAAATGGCAAAGTACTAGTGGAAGTACCAGTCACCTGTTTGTTTTTTTTTTCTCCTTCTTTCCTCATCTTATACCTACCCACCCACCTCACAATCTGACGTGCTTGAATTGACTGCCACTCCCTGGAGGAATGGGTGGTAATAGTTGGCATGTTGAGATCAGAGGACTAGTACACTAAATTCCTAGCCTCTAAGTTCAAACAACCTTGATTCAGATTCAAGACTATCTGTGACTTTTTGTCAAGGAGTTCTATTAAAGTCTTTCTACTTTCTAGGCCAGCCCTTCATTCCAGACCAAAACAAAACAAAACAAAAAAAAAAAAAAAAAAAAAAAAAAAAAAAAAAACCAAAAAAAACAACAAAATCTTCAAGTCCACAAAGGGAGAAAGGGGGACTAGAAAGTTACACATGAGCATCACAGGGGACCAGGGAGATTGAAGAAATCTAACTTAAAATTTTGGGATCCCAAGCAGTTGATCTGTGCTCTGATTCCTATCTAGAACTTTGAAAGGCAGCTGTCTCATACATGTGCCCTGCTCTAAATTCATGTGGTAGAGGTCGAGTTGGGGGAGTAAAAGTAGACACAGTGATGACACCAATGTTGGGATTTGCCAATAAGGACTTTAAAACAACCACTACGAATATGTTCAAGTATTTAAATGAGCGAGCCACTATATGATCTCAACAGATAAACTGAAACTATTGAATAAAAAAATAGAAATTCTAGTACTGAAAAATCCAATATTTGAAATAAAAAATCACTAGACAAGTTTTTCAACATATGGGTCACTGTAGAAGAAAGGATCGATGAACTTCAGGATGAGCTAACAGAAACTAAAAATTAAAGCACACAAGAAAAAATAAACAACTTCAATGATCCCTGAGACAATATCAAGTAGCCCAACAGACTTCTTGTTGGAGACAGAGAGAGAACCGAGAATGGATAATAGAATCAAGAATTATATATGAATAAGAGATTGAAAATATAATAACATAAAATTTTCCAAATTTGATTTTTAAAAATATATCAATCCACGGATCTGGAGAGAATCGAGAGTTTGGGAACAATGGCTTCTGGAGTGGGGGAACTCAGATGGCTGCCAGGAGCTTCGGGGGACTCACTGATCTTCCCTTTTTAGTTCTGATCTCTTGCTTTAAAGGGTAGCAATTTTCTACCCTTTGTACAGAATAAACATTTGCCATTTTGTAAAGGTACTACATTGCTATTAGGCATTTGTGGGGTGTGAAGGAAAGCTTGTGGTCCTCAATGCCTCGGAAGAGCATGGAAGTCAAGGCTGTGGCAATAAACTTCACTTATTCCCTCTGCCTCTTTGTCTCTGTTTTTTCCCTTTGCTCCCCTGCCTCACACTCCTCTCTGCACTCCTCCTCCTTCTTCTTGCTCACTCTTATGTCCTCTCTCCTTCCCTTCTGAGTGAATCTTAACTAGCTTCTGCTTAAATCCCTTCTCTAATAAAGACTCAAAACGGGCTACTTAGACGAGCACATTCCTCTCAATTCCCCCATTGAGTTCCCAAAGAATACTGATTCTTTCTTTGACTGAATCAAGGATCTCCCTTTCTTGTGCTCTGAACTGGTTATTCCCAAACTATAAATGTTCAATTTCTCCCCAGACAGCAAGTGTGCATCTTGCTTCCTTCCTGCTATGTATTTTCTGTGGCTTGTATTATCATTTGCTAAATACACTCAGATGCTGTATTTACCTCTGGCCACAACTCTGAGAACTTTATGTGACTTCTCGCCCTCTAGGAGCAACACAGATAAATCGCTGCTCGGCCATTTAGCGCACAAAGAGAAGATTCCAATTTTCCAAATAGGGCCATTTATTTAATTTATTTGGCCGCTAGGCAGTTGTGGAAATTATTCTAATGTAGACTGGGAAAGAATATCACCAAGTCCTTCAGGTTTTTTCTCACATTTGATGGGACAGTTCAAGTATTCTTACTAATTTCTTTTTTGAAGATGCATGAGTCTTCTATTCCTTCAACTGGGTGGTGGGTTTAGGAGTGTATACATGATATTGTTATTCTGTGTACTTTATACATAAATGATAAATGTTATTAGCATCTATTCATTTTTTTACTAAAAAATTAATGTTAATTCCATGCACTCCCCTCTCCCCAAGATATAAAATGCCTTAACCTTTACGCCAATTGGAAAAGCTACCACTTTATAGAAAGCAAGTCAGAAAGTGTGAGATTCTTCACAGGTGGTTAAACTTATCATCTATCCAAGACACAGATTGTTGCACTAGGAAATTGGAATCCTGAGTTCTAATCCCAGCTTTGCCCATAGATAAGGCTGTCATTAGTCAATAGATTCCTCAAACACAGGGAGGGTGTCCTATCTACTATTTCCCTTTAATTAATTTTTAATAAATAAATTATACATAATCTATTTACCAAAAATATGTTATACTATAGATATAAATCAAGTCCCCCTGAGAGTTCCTCAGTTCTTTCCCCCACCAAATACTTAGAGATAACCACTATTATAATCCAACATGCTTCTTAACCGGGCTGCTTATTTCCACTTCAAAAAAATCATGTTTTATTGATTTTTATGGGTTTTTTCACATAAATGGTCATAGAGTACATGTAAATCTACAACTATTTTTTACTTTATATTTTTTAGATCAATAGATGTTGATGTGAATAGCACTAATTTTTTTCCCTGAATTCCTGTTTATTTCACCATATAAATATACCACTTTCTATCTACCCATTCTCTGATAAGAATTAGACTATTTAGGGCTGGAGTGATAACACAGCAGTTAGAGTGCTTGCCTGGCATGTGCGAGCACCTGGGTTGGATCTTCAGCACCATATACACAACTAAGTGAAAAAAAAAAAAAAAAACAAATAAAAATTTTTTTAAAAAATGAACTCTATTTCTCTCTCTCTTCCCAACCCCCCCATTTTAAAAAGAAAATATTTAGATTGTTTGCAATTGTGCTTTATACAAACAATGCTACAGTTGGTCCCTCCGTGTTCTCCTGAGCGGGTATGCCCATTTCTCTAGAGCAGATATCTAAATGGAAATGCTGGATCAGTGGATGTGGTCATTTTCCACCTTAAAAAGTAGCATCAGATGGCTTCACCCCAAACTTAAGAAACATTTTCCCATCTTTATCGGAAGTACAGAAAAGTAGCCACACACAACTCTCTAGTACTAAACATTAATAAACTTTTCAAATTTGCCCCCCAGCACATAAAAACGAAGGAGTATCTTATGGTGACACCAGCTTATACAAGCTCACTAGCTTAATGGAGACGAACATCTCATCAAATGTTCTTTAGCCTTTTATGCTTCCCTCTTCATTGAATTCCATATTATTAATATCATTTACCCATTTGTCTGTTGGGTTTTGTGTTCATTTGTTATTGACTTATAGGGTTCTTTTTATATTCTAGATACTAATTCTTTATTATATATTTTGCTATTGTCCACTTTTTCAAGCACTAACACTTAGCAGAATGTCTGGTTCCTAGAGGAAGTAATTATTTGTTGACTACATAAATAAATGAATGTGGCCTAAAAGCCATATATTGGACAATCTCTGTGACTCACAACAGGGTCACAACATTTCCATTATTTAGCTATGAATACCAGGCAAGTGGATAAATTAAATATGAGCCACCAATTGATATTCCTTACTTTTTTCTGAATCCTCAATTCTTAGGGCAAAGCCTTTTATAGAATAATCACCCAATAAATGTTGAATGAACTAAATATCAAAATGGAAGAAATCAAAAGAGCCTCTCTTGGACTGGTGAGGTGGCTCAGTGGTAGAGCACTTGCCTGGCATGCACAAGGACCTGGGTTCAAACCCCAGCACCACGTACACAACTAAGTATCCAAAAAAAAAGATGAAAAAATTAATAAAATTGATTCTCTCTCTCCCCTTTCTTAAAAAAAAAGGAGCCTCTCCCTCTAACATACCTAAGAGACCAATGTTCCATCTCATAAGTTTTTAAAAATTAATAAAATCTGTTATGCAGTCAGTACAAAGAATATATTCTATCTCTGTTCCACTTGAAATATCTTGATCTCCACATCAAAAATGGAAAATCAGAGCCAGAATGGTTACCTCCCAAGAAAAGCAAATCAAAACAAAATGAATATTCCACACACTTGACTCAATGTAAGGAATTCAAATCGGATCACTTTCACAGAAGATCAGGGAAAGGACTGAGGAGCAAGTACTGCTCTGCCCTCTTGCCCACCTCTTCCTCCCTTCCCTCCCCCAACTCCCATCTCAGGACTTCAGGTGCCCCCTTTTTTGTTTTTTTCTTTCCAGATTGTTGTTCTATTTTATAAGGTGCCAATCCGTGGATTTTCCTGGATTATCATGATTTCTGTTGAAAGACTCACAGCAGAAAAGCCACCCACATTTATATACATATAAATATCTTTCTTTTCATCTGCTTTTTTACTCCATCAGGGGCTCTGTTGAGCTATTTAATTTTTTCTGGCATTTGCCTATCAAAATGTGCAATTCTTCAAAAGGAAGGAAATGACAGTGAATCTGCCTCCTCCTGAGCAATGGAGGTTCTTCTTTAAATCTGGTTGTCTTGGAAACAAGTGAGCTTCATTGAACAAATGCCCACCATAATGGTTAAACATCAATGAAAGTCACTGCTCCCCTGCAATCCAGTCCCTGTCTTTCCAAGTCATAAGATGGTCAACTGCTGGAATGGAGTCTTTGACTCAAGACATCTGGATTCCAGCCTACCTCTGATCCTTTCCATGTGGTTCTAGACAACACATGTAACCTTCTTGAACCTCTATTTCCTGATGAACAAATGGGAATGATAACACTGCCTCTTCCATGCATCTCAGATTTTTTGGGAAGATCAAAGAAGATGGATGTGAAAGAGTGTGTTGGAAACTTAAAAAGCTAAACGAATGTAATCACATACTTGTGTTACTATTTTCCTCTAGAGAAACATGCGTCCATGAGATTTTATTTCAGGTATGTATGAGTAAGTTCTCTTTGTATTACCTTTTTCCAATGGTAAAACAGACCACTCTTAAAGACCTAAGCGCACCTGCCAGCTGAAAATGACCCCCATCACCACTGCTTACTTACATGTCATTCCATGATGCTGAATGAAAAGTAACTCCATGCAGACAGGAGGCAGAGATGTGTTCCGGTTATTATCGACTGTGTTAGACTAGTATTACTTCTGTTTCAGTCATCTCAGGCTACATAACAATCTACCCCAAAACTTGGTGGCCTCAAGTGATGCTCTTCTTTTAATCTTGATTTTATATGTCAGAAATTCAGGAAGGTCTTGCCTGGGAAACTTTATCTTTCCTACATGTGATGTTGGCTGGGGCAGCACTGGCTGAATATCTGCATCCAAGGTGGCTTCTTCACTTGTAAATCTTACTCCTCAGTACTGTTCAGCCACACCAGGGTTAAAAGTACAACGTCAGTAAAAGTACACACTGAACCTTGATCCTTTCCAGGCCTTATTATCAGAGGTTGGTGCTTTCTAGGAGCCAAAGGAGCACTTACAGATCAGATGCAGGCTCCTAGGAAGCTACAATCTAGATCACTGATATCTGGAAGCGTATGTGGTACCCTAATCCCCTCTCTACCTAAGCACATTCCTAAGAGCGCCTTAAACACAGAAACTGACCTGATACCATGAAAATACACAGTATCAAAAAACATGTTTATGTCTTGCCACACACATTTAACATGTATGATCTTGGATTAGTTACACAAACTCTCTAGATATCAGTTTCCTCATTTGGACAACAGGGAATTTATACCACCATTGATTTGCCTGCCCACAGTTGTTGAGGTTATCAAATGGAATAATGTATAAAACATGCTTAAGTTGCAAATCAGTACATCAATATCAATTATTATATCAGAGAAGCAACAGAGGCAGATCCTGGTTTTGTCTCATTATTCAAATTTGACTCTGAGAAGTTAAGCAATCTGTGCCTCCACTTTATCTTCTAAAATGTCTAGTTTGATATGCCAGATTTTAAGCACATAGCAGAAATCAGCATTTAACTGCAAAAAATATCAAGCTACCTATCAAGAGAAAATGAATGCACATTGTAACCACCATGGGAAAAATCTGTGGGTGTGTGATTTTTTGCTGTTGCTGTTTTTTTAATTTAAAATATTAAACCAAATATGGGATAGCTGATAGAGTAAGGTGTATCTCCCATGGAAGAGTATGATTATATAGAGAGGCTTAGAAAGGGCTCTGAAACCAGATTTATAGATTTATGAATGATTCCAACTTTGATCAGTTGTATGATCCCTTACAGAATACCTAACTTCTGGGCTCTGTTTCCTCATTGAAAAATTGAAGATAATGTTCTCATAATGTTGTTATAAAGATTAAATGACTCAGTACACTAAAATATATATAAAAACATAATATTCATTCATAAATGTTAGCCATTATTATTCATTTCAGTCTTTTTATATCAGTTAGAGATAGATAAATAGATCTGTTATGGTCACCCTACAAAAGCAGGAAGGATCCCCACCCAAAGTCTGGTTTGAATGTCAATACTGATGATCATGCATGTACACGTGTACACACACACACACACACACACACGAAGAGGCTTAATGCTTACATGATGGAAGTTTCTAAGGAAGGCAGGACAGGACTCTCAAGTGCGGATCCAAAATTGCTTAAGAGAACAAGGAGGAGTCTGATCTGGGTTTTTATCATGGCTAGGGATGGGGCTGATATTCTTACATGGGGCAGGAGTTTCTATTGTTTGAATCTCCCATCAACACTAAAGAGGGGGCACTCTTTTTTATCTAAAACTCTGTGGCAAAGGGAAAGAAGAGTAAGGCTTAAATGTTGTCAGAAGTTAAATATCAAAAATGTAGTCAGGCTCCTCATTATAACATGAGTCCTTCACGTTTCTTGTTAAGTTTATAGCTAAGCCTAAGGGAAAGATTTTATAAGCAGCCACTTTTGAACCGACAATTATGCTCTCTGGAAATGATAATTTTCTATTTTCCCTTTTTAATAATTATACCTCCTATTTTTTCTTGTCTTGATGCATTGGCTAGAACATACAATGCTGAGTGTAATAATGGAGAGTGGGCATTCCTACCTTGTTCCTGCTCTATGGGGAAATGCCTTTTTTACTCTTCACTAAGAATGATTTAAGCTATTGGTTTAAGATTGATCATTTTTTCGATCATATTAAGAAAATCTCCATCTATCCCCTTAGTATTGAAAACAACTATTAGTTTGTATAAAAGTGTATCATTTTTCCATCTGAGCTATTTGTTATGATCATGAATATAGTATTTTCTATAAATTAATATTTCTAATTCAAGTTAATATTATTGGACTTGAATATAGTTCTGTTTTATTCATCAGGACCAAAATTAAGAATTTTTTTCTTTACACAATATTTCAGGTTGGGGGATCCTAATTGGACAATTGCCAGGTATTGTAGACCTTTGTATCTATTGTAGGGTTCAAATTAAAGTTTTTAATTTTTCACTTCTAATTATTCCAAGACTCACTTGGAAAATATTCATTCAGATTTTTACAGCCTTCAAACAGGCTTCTAAAATCAGTAATCTGCATTATCTTTTTGATATAGAAGAACCACTCCAACCATGTGGACTATAGAGCTGATAACTATTTCCTGAAGATCTGCTGAAGTCCATAGTACAGAGTAGGTTTTTAATAAGTTTGCTGAAATGATGGGACCCATTCTCCAGATACATCCAATATATTCCCTCAGCCTCTCCACTCCTGCTCATGGTCTTTGATTCCTCTAGTGTTTCCTGAACTCCTCTAGAATGTGCAGAGACTGAGAAGGCAGCTTTTCCCTAGTGATAAGTTTTGGACAAAAGACACATCTGCAAAGGCTTATAAGGCCAGTGACTTCTATGCGAAAATACTTGTCACCCAGTCAGAGGGACAAATTTATCTAGGAAGTTGGATGAGGCAATTAAATTCAGTTGCTTACTTTGTCCTTTATCTGCCATAAAGTTTAGAATAATCTGGCACCCTACCTATTCAGTTTATTTTTTCTTTTTTATTTTTTTAAGAGAGGGAGACAGTGAGAGGGAGAGAGAGAGAGTATGTGTGAGAGAGGGAAAGAGAGAATCAATTTTATTTAGTTTTTTATGTTGTCTTCATTGCTCCAAGACATTGTGTACGTGATGCTGGGGTTTGAACTCGTGTACTCGCACATGCTGGGCAAGCGCCGTAACTACTGAGCCACCACTCCAGCCCCATCTTTTTTGGTTTTTTTTGTTTTGTTTTGTTTTGTTTTTTAAGCAAGAGGGAGAATCAGTTTTATTTAGTTTTCCATGTGGCTTTCATTGCTCTGACACTTCATTGTATTCGTGGTGCTGGGATTTGAACCTGCATCCTTGCCCATGCCAGGCAAGCATCATAACCACTGAGCAACCACTCCAGCCCCTACAATTTCTCTTCAACAGGTTAAAAATATAGATGATTTGAATCTGTTTAACAAAGATATTCTCAATTATAATAAGATGCAATAAAATACCTGTAACACTGAACTTCTGTGACATTCAGGTATAGTTAGACAAGAGCCGATAAGCCATGGTTTTGATGCAGAGAATCAGACTCCTACTTTTCAGCCTTCATGGACAGGGGCTGGAGCTGTGGCTCAGTGGTTATGGCACTTCCCTGGCGTGTGCAAGGACCTGGATTCTAACCCCAGCACCACATACACAACTAAGTGATGAAGCAATGAAAACCAGATGAAAAACTAAATAAAATTGATTCTCTCTTTCTCTATCTCTCTCTCTCTCTCTCTCACTGTCCCTCTCAAAAAAAAATCCTCATGGTCAGAACAGGGTCAAAAACTCAAAACTTACATATGCCTAACACATGATGCTTTATATGCTCTTATGATTGTACAATAACTCAACTCCTTAATAAAAATTTTTTTTAAAATTTCAAAACTTGCCTCCAGCAATGAGCTATGGCTCATCACCAAGAATTCCAAGGAGCAAATGTTTTCCTTCACTGAGGATTAAAACTGTTATAAAGTCACATGCAAACAGAATTATTAGCTCTTGTAAAAAAGAACAGCGATGTCCTTGTGCCCCGGATGGCCTCAGTCTCAGGCTCCATATGGTACCCCCAACAGTTCCCGGTTCATGTTTTTATCAACTCCACATCCAGCAGAAAATTAAGCAAGTTTTGCTTTCAATGGTCCAAGGGACCCTGGACTCACTAAAAGGCAGAATAATATAGGATAACAAGCAATGTCTCTGGAGCAAGATGTTAGGATAGAAATGCCAGCTCCAACCTTGAGAAAGTCACAGAATGTGATTGGTATTTCACCGCATTTAGTTATGTTGACTAGCCTTCATTTGTCCTTCCAACTCCCTTCTCCAGCCTTCACCACCCCTGTCTGTGCTGGTGGAGGCAATATGTACAGCTTACGTCAATGGGCACCCTTCCCCTTTGGCTTCTAGTTGGGTTCAGTCAGTAGAAGGCACTGGCAAGAAACCAGAGAATGAGAGGAATGTGAGATTGGCATATTTACTGTCTCTGTAGGGCCATGAACCAGCAGCATTGCATTCCTTTATTTAAGGCCACAGCCTCTATTGGGGAGCCCTTCCTAACAACCACGGGTGTCATGAAATTCCCTCTGGATCAATGAAGGTCCTGTGAGTTCCTGGCAGCCATCCATAGTTCAAGGCTGGGTGTAGTAACAGCTCTGTCTACAGTTGCTGACTCTGGCAGTGCTTCACCATCCCTTATTTATTTTCTTAAACCGGCCAACACCTTTTTAGATAATCTGTTTATTAAACTTGCCTCAATTTCCCCATTCATGCCATCTGATTCTGTCCAAAACATTGTTTCTCCATTTTCTGTCACCCCAGATTATGGGACATCCCCGTCCTCTTGAAGCTAAATACCAAAGGATGTGAGCACAAATGATGTCTGACATTTCTAGATGGAAGAATTTAAGAGCTGATTTTTTTTTAAACCAGGGATTGAACCCAGAGGCACTTAACCACTGAACCAAATCCCCAACCCTCTTTCTATCTTTTATTTTGAGACAAAGTCTCGCTAAGTTGCTTAGGGCCTTGCTAAGTTGCTGAGGCTGGCTTCACACCTGCAATCCTCCTGACTCAGCTCCCAAACCATTGGAATTACAGGCATGCACCACTAAGCCCAGCTAAGAGCTGATTCCTGATTCCGCATGTTCTCTGTTCCTTTGCTTGGCAATCATGTTCATATGTAGATTAGCCTGAAAGGTAATCATATGTCACATGGAAGACTGATACCCCAGAGCGTCACTTTGCATGGGTGAAATAAACTTTCATTAAGTCATGGTGAGCTAGATCTGGTGGTGGTTGTTGCTCCTGTATAACCTAGCATATCCTGAACAACACACATAATCTCTGGCCTCATTTGCCTCATCTATAAAATAGGTGTAACAGCATCTACATAATAAGGTTATGTGAGGTGTTGGAGAAGAGAAACTTTCCCCCTATCTTGGTGGATTTAGTGGTTGAGAGCCTGTGAATTAAACTGATAATCAACAGATTACCAAGAGGAAAGACAGATTTTTATTTGCATAGTATGTAGAAGTTCACAGAAAATTGTGCTCAAAGAAGCAGTTAGAATTTGGGGGTTATATGCCATCTAACAAGGAGAGGGAAGTTAGGATTTCAAGGGATAATAAATGGTGAGAAATAACTGAGAAGTATATGGGGGAATTAACGGAAGGTAAGATTTATTTTAGCAACGTTTGTTTATACAATTTCCCATCTCCTGCTGAATTTTCATCTCGTGACCAGAGTTACTTTTTCCTCCTGGAATAAGAAGCCACCCATAAGTGGAGATTCATAAATATGGACTTCTTTTGTAAGGATCTAATTTTATGCAACTAAGAAGAGTGCAGAGAAAGACTTCCTGCACCTGTTGACTCTCAAATTTCTTCAACTCAAAATAATTCTTCTGCCACCCTGGCACACTGTAGACCCCTTCCAAAAATTAGTTGAATTAGTCATGCTTAGAACACAGCATAGACTGTAATAGGAGCTCAGTTAATGTATTTTTTTTACTTCTTATTATGGAAAATTTCAAACATATATTCAGAAATAGTAAGGGTGGTATAATTAACTTTCAAGTACCTATCATCCAGCTTCCATAATTATCAACTCATGGTGAATAGTTTTTCATTCCACATACTCCCCTATAATTATTTTGAAGCAAATCTCTGACATATCATTTTATCCATATATTTTAAAAGATTATTTTTAAAACAACCACAATGTTGCTATCATACCTAAAAAAATTAACAATAATTCCTTAGTATCATTCAAGATTGAGTCGATCTCCAACCTTTCCCAACTGTCTCATAAAAATTTGCGAATTGGTTTGAATCAAGATCTTAGTAAGTCACTTTTTTTTTTTTTTTTTTTTTTTTTTTAAAGAGAGAAGGACAGAGGCTGGAGTTTTTCACATATCTTTCATTGCTGGGGTTTGAATCCATGTATTACCACATGCTGGGCAAGCGCTATAACTGCCAAGCCACCGCTCCAGCCCCTCACTTAAGTCACTTTTAATCTGTCATTTGTCCTTCACCTTTTTTTGCCTGTGAGGTGTTTCTTGGAGAAACCAGTTTGTCCTGTAGCATTTCTCTGTCTGGATTTTGCTGATTGGATCCCTGCCGTATCATTTAACATGCACCTTTCTCCCCTTATCTCCTATGACTTCATAGCTAGATCTAGGTTCGACTGGGTTCATTTCAATTTTTTTTAATCAAGAACACCTTGTCTGTTAGGTGGGGTGGCACACGCCTGTAATCCCAGCAGTTTGGGAGGCTGAGGCAGGATGGTCACAAGTTCAAAGCCAGCCTCAGCAACTTAGCGAGGCCCTAAACAACTTAGCGAAACCCTGTCTCAAAACAAAAAATAAAAAGTGCTGGGGTTGAGGCTCAGAGGTTAAACACTCCTGGGTTCAATCCCTGGTACCAAAAAAAAAAAAAAAAAAAAACAAAAACACTTTGTAGGTGGTGTTGTATGGGATTGGCTCATTTTTGTAATATTAGCAGCCAGTGATGATCATTGCCAATATTCATTAATCTATCAGAGGTTAAACAAGGTAATCTTCCAATTCTGTTAGTGTTTCTTCATGTACCAGCTGGAATAACTGCATAAGGAGAAACTTCCCCTGAGGAGACAGCATATAAAAGAAGAGCAAATGTTAGATTTTTCCCTTTATCTACCTGATTGCAAATAATGAGTTTTTTCCTTCAAGTTCTTTAAAAGCTGTTATTCAGGAGTTTTCTTTAAGTACTACTTCATGCGCATGGATTTAAAGAGACCTCCAGTGTTTACATACATTGCTGTTACCATCCTTACTGAAGCTCAGTTTGTCCCATCTTTGGCCAATGAAAGCCTGTTCAAGTCAGCTCATGAGGTTCCTTGACACATCTCTAAAAATTTTGGGGCACATCCTTGATGATTAGTATGACAAGATGTTCTAGACTTATTTTGAATATTTTCTGCCCCAGACCTGGAATCTGCATTTTTCCAAGAAGTCCTTGAGCTCCTTTTAGAGGGAAATGGAATTCAGAGACCACAAAATGGCCTGAAGAGATGATCAGTGCCATTTCTAGACTGGTCCTTATTTATTTTATATTTTCCATGGACAGAGTTGATAAGTGTAAAAAACAAATTAAAGTGAACGGCTAGGGGTGTAGCTCAGTGGTAGAGCACTTGCCTCGCATGCACAAGGCACTGTGTACAATCCCCAGCAACAGGTTAAATTTTAAAAAGAGACAAAAGAAAAAAAAAGAACGTCCTGTTAGGTCTTTGCCCTGGGAAACCCTGTCATATTATTCTCTTATCGCAATAGCTTGGTGGTATCGCATCCTCAAAGATTCTGCAGAAAAAAACACAACACGCATTTCAAATGGTACCACCGCAGATGCTAACAAGGGACCATGGGATTTTTATTCTAATATACTAGAATGTATACTTTTATCTCCTTTTTCTAATGCCAAAATCCCAATTTCTCCTTGAAACCAATCTAATTATTCATTGGCCCCACAACAGTATCAGTATTAAAAAACCAAACAAAAGGAGCTGGAGTGGTGGCTCGGTGCTTATAGCATTTGCCCAGCATGCGCAAGTACACGAGTTCAAACCCCAGCACCCACGTACACAACTAAGTGTCAGAGCAACGAAAGCCATGTGAAAAACTCAATAAAACTGATTCTCTCTCTCTCACTGTCCTTCTCTCTTTAGAAAGAACAACAACAACAACAACAACAACAAACACCACTGTAAATGAGAAAGTGGAGAATCTCCCAGGAGAAAGGAAAAGGTCTGGACAGATGAAGCAGTGAGTGGTCTCTACGGGGCCACCACCCTCTCTGTTGGGGAATCACCAACACAGGAGTCCACTAAGTGCAGAGGGTAGAGCTTAGACCACCGGTGGGAGCTAGAAATGAAGGGAAAAGACCTCACGCTAGATTTACATAGATTTGTGTGAAAAAGACCTCAGAGGCAGCAGGAAGAAGGTGCCTGGCTCTGTGTTTTCTCTCTGGCATAGCTTCAGAGGATTCCAGTGACAGGAACAAGCCTAATTGTGACAAGTGGCAGCCAAAGGAACAATGGCACATAGCATAACAACCAAGGAATCCACACACAAGGGCAGCCTGGGATTTTCGTGTGTTTGTTTGGTTGTTCCTGTAGGAATTCGGAGCCCTACAGGGAACTTTCCCAGGCATCATTGGCCAGAGAAATAATGACCTTTGATGGGCTGGGAAGCTAACACTTAGAGCACTGAAAGAAAGAACAATGGTCTTTCTTTTAACTGTTAACTGATTAGAAAGACTTCAGGGGGGCAGAAAGAGAGATAAGCAATGAAACAGCGTCTGCCAGTGTACCGTGGCCAGGTACACTAGAAATGTGACTCTACTGCAGCCAGGTTGCTCAGGGGGCTTGCCTCACAAGGGCAAGCGCACCACGCCAACTCCTGCACCAGGAGACACCTCCCCATCCGTCGTGCCTGTTCAGCAACCTGCTCACCTTTGCCCCTCCTCCAAACCAGACCCAGGCCGGATCAGAAGCATCTATTCCTCAGGACACAGCTGATCAGCCGGTTCAAATAAACCCCAGAAACCAGCAATGATAGGAAAACAACATTTGAAATGAAACTTACCGAAATCCTTAGCCTGGGTGTTGTGGGGATAAGAGATGGAATGAGGCCTGGGAAAAGACTCGGATTTCTCACTGTGTGAGACATGGGTTTATACCACACACACGCACACACAAAAAATCTAACTTTTCACACTTTACCTCCGCTGGCCTCCCAGTTCCAACATCTCTGCAGTGTCCCACCTATGAGATACTGGGTGGAGGCAACCCTGACCTGCTGGAACCTGAGAGGTGGACCCACCCATTGAAACCACTCTGTTTCTGTGACAAGAATAACAGCCCAAACTTCCTTCAGGGTCATTTTTCCACTCTTTTTATTTTGGATTTTTTTTTTCAGTTGTTGTTGTTTTGTTTTGTCTTATTTTTGTTTTTGGCACCAGGGATTGAACCCAGGGACACTTAACCTTTGAACTCTTTTTACTTTGAAACAGGGTCTCGATAAGTGACTGAGGGCCTTAGGATTACAGGAGTGCACCACTGGCTACTGTAACTTCTTAGACAAATTCATCTTTGTGTACATTCATTTTATCAAACCTTGTGTTTTAGTCTCCTTATTCTTTCATTACATAGTTGATTCATCACCATTGATTTTTCCTGTAGACTATGTTTGTGTCCTCCTAAAATTCATATGTTGAAATCTAAGACCCAGTGTGACGGTAGCAGAGGTGAGGCCTTGAAGAGGTGATCAGGCGATAATGGTAGAGCCCTCATGAATTGGATTAGTGCTCCTTTAAAGAGATTCCAGAGAGCTTCTTTGGCACTTATACCATGTGAGGATACGAGGAGAACATGAGTGTCCCAAACCAGGAAGAGTGCCCTCACCAAATATGGACCTGTCAGCACCTTGATTTGGGACTTTCCAGGCTCTACTACTGTGAGAAATAAATTCCTCTTGTTTATTTATTTGTGTGTGTGTGTGTGTGTGTGTGGTGCTGGGATTTGAACCTGGGTCCTCGTGCGTGCCAGGCAAGCACTGAGCCACCTCTCCAGCCCCAGTTTCTGTTGTTGATAAGCCAATTAGTCTACAGTATTCTGTTACAGCAGCGTGATGGACTAAAACAGAAACTGGTCCTGAGAAGGGGGATGCTGCAGTAACAAATATCTGAAAATGTGGGAGCAGCTTGGGAACTGGGTGACGAGTAGAGGGAGGAGGAGTTTTGAGGTACAGGCAAGAAATATGTATGTTAAGGGTGATTTGGGTGAGAGTTCAGTATGAAAAACTTTGGAGAGTGAGCTTCCATTTTAGGGAATGCCTGAGTAATGACGAACAAGAAAATGTTGGTAGCAATGTAGACAGTAAAGGCCATTTTACTGAAGTCTTAGACAGAAATAAAGAAAACCTTATTGGACACTGGAGGAAAGATCCACCTTGTTATAAAGTGGCAAAGAACTTGGCTGAGTCATGTTTGTGTTCTAGTGTCTCGTGAAGGGTGCAGCTTGCAAGTGAGGAATTGGGTATTTGCCTGAGGAACTTTCTAAGCAAAGAGTTGAAGAATCAAACCAGAGCCTCCTAAATACTTATAGTAAAACTCAAGAAGAGAGAAATGACTTAAAGACAGAATTGTTCAGCAAAAAGGAACCAGAACTTCAAGGTATGAAGAAATATCAGCCTACCCATACTGAAAAGAAGAAGTCCTATCTAGGAGAAGACATCTAGGGTGTGGTCAAATGACTTTTTTTCTTTAAAAAAATTATGTATTTATTAGTGCATTATAGTTATACACAATGGCGTACATTTTGACATAATCACACACGCATGGAAGATATTTGGCTCCATTTCATTCAGTGCCCAGTGCTTCCTCTTTCCCTCCCTTCTTCCCGCTCCATATTCCCCTTCTTCTACTCTTCTGGTCTTCCTTCTGCTCAGCTATTTTTTTTTTAATTTGTGCTTTATAAACACAAAGCACAATTCCACATAACGGTGGAATATTCATGTAGGTATATAGTTGAATTAGGTCAATTTCATTCTGCCTTTCCTCCCTTTTCCCACCCTTCCTCCTTCTTCCTCATTCCCCTTCTACTACTTCACTGATCTCCCTCCTATTTTCATGGAACTCCCCGCTCCTTTTCCCTTATTTGGCTCTAGCTTCTGTATATGAGAAAATGATTTTTGATAAGGAGATCAATCAGTCATCTCAACAAAAGCAAAGAGATATCGTTCAAAACAATGGAAAACCAGGCGTGATGGCGCATACCTGTAATGCCAGCAGTTGGGAGGCTGAGGCAGGAGGATCCAAAGTTAAAAGCCAGCCTCAGCAACTTAGCAAGCCTAAGCAACTTAATGAGACCCTGTCTCAAAATAAAAAATAAAAAGGGCTCTGGATATGGCTCAGTTGTAAGAACCCTTGGGTTCAATCCTTGGTACCAAAAAAAGAAGAAGTTACAGTAAAGCAAGGAGAACACAAGCTACTGAGGGGCCAAGAGATTCTAATTCCAATAAAGGAATGAATTTCTCACATAAATCTATACAAGCCCTACGCCTGCAGAACAGACTTGACAGAAAAACTTGCCAAGGTCTCTATATTCCAGCTAAGTATGGTCTGTACCTTTTAACCAAGAGAGAAAAAGAAAACATAAGGGAAATCAAAAGTAATATGAAGCTATTTCATCTGTATTATAATTATATTCAATTAATTTCAATAAGCAATAAGCATCCACTAACCCCTTCAATACCCCAAGCAATCTGCTCTGAGTTGTGGAGGAGCATCAAGAGTGAATAAGACAAGGCTTCTGCCATCGAGAAACTTATGATGAATAAATCACAGACTTGTAGAAAAATTTGCTTTAGGCAAATTGATTTCCTCAATTGACTTTTGGTGAATTTAATTTGGCTAAACGACTTTGGGGAATTGAACTTCAGCAAATTGATCTGCTGCCCACGTGAGCTACTAACTTTAGGATAGCATAATGGTGTAAAGGAATACAAATAAGCTTCTTTTGGAGCTGAGAGGTGGGAGAAAATTATTTCTTCAGGGGCATTCAACTGGGTCTTGAGGAATGAGTAGGAGTTTGGCATGAGAGGACGGTAATAGCATGACACAGAAGTGGTAAAATGCCAGGCCGGTTTTATAATGCCAAATTCCACAGCTCAGGCTGGGAGAGGCCCTATCCATGCTCCCTCAAATGAAATTTTTAAAAAATTCCAATTCCTGTTCTCATTTCAAAAATGACTATTCTACCAGCAGCTTGGGAGACTGAAGCAGGAGGATTGCAAGCTCAGAGCCAGCCTCAGCAATCTAGGGAGGGCTCAGTAACTTAGTGAGACCCTGTCTCAAAATTAAAAAATAAGAAGGGCTGGGGGTGTGGCTCAGTGCTTAAGCAGCCCTGGGTTCAATCCCTGGTACCCCCCCCCAAAAAAAAGAATAAAATCTGTCAAATTAAACCATTTTTTTTTTCAGTGTTTCCATCAGACCTGTTTACTATCCCATTTACCACCCTGATCCTATCTGCCTCCATTAATAGCTAAGTTGGGAGAATACAGCCGGGAGCCCTCCTCCCAGGCGCAGGAGAATGTTCCTCAGACCATCCCTCCCTGTCCAGGCCGATACAAAAGCAATGAAATGAGGCTTTGTTCCCTCATTTCCCCAGTTCTCAGAAAGCCCTTCAGGAACCAAGTCTGGAATTCCTCTTCCCCATTTCTTTTTTAGTCGTAAAACAACCCTCTTAAAGGTAACATGCCCCTTAAAAAGAAAAACAGTCCACTTTTAAAGTTATTTAAATAAAGTTAGGTACGAGTTTACCCTCTCTGGCCTTTCGTCAGAAAAGCACACAGCAACTGAACTCCCTAGGCAGATTGCTAAGGTTTCTGAACATCCAGGCAGTTTATCATGTCCCTCAAGTGGACCATTTTTTTTCTAAACATTTTTTTTCTCTTTCTGTTTCTCTCTGCATTGGAGCCTCCACCCATGAAATTGAAAGATTTCTAGTAGAAATTCCTTTGTTGCATCAGCTTTGGAAATATGGATTACAGTATTCTGTGAAAAACATTTATTACCCTGAACTGTGACTCAGGCGTTGCTACATTTCTGGGGTTATAGATTTTCTTTCAGCTAAACTAAGGCTCTAAGTCACAGTGACAGTTGTAATGTGTGTAATACCACAGTACCAGATTCTATTACACACATATTTTTGCTAGAGGTTTACGATGTTAAAAATATTTCTTCTTTTTTCCAATACCTTTCTGTACCTGTTGTGTAAATATATTAGAACCTATAACACCAAAGTCAATTTCCAGATGAAATGTGCACAACAACAGTAGTTTGTCCTTTAAAGAAAAAAAAAGGGAGGGGGATGCTGCATACGAGCTAATGATATTCAAGCACAATATTGAATTGTAATAAAAGATGAATGAGAGAAAGTGTGTGTCATTGTGAGGCATGGAGAAGGTTACAGAAAGCTGAGGCCAAGAAAGGATTTATCATGGACGTTGCTGCAGGCATTGTGTTGAAAAATCTGCAGACTTATTTGCAAATGTATTTTATGGGAACACAGAGCAGTCTACAGAGGAAAGAATTTCTAAAGATTATCTTTTATACAAGATTAAGATAAAACTTAAGAAATATGTGAGAGATATCTCAACGGATTCTCAAGGGGGTGGAACTTCAAATTCATCAGCAGGTCCTGTCAGTTCCGTAAGTGCAGGGAGAGGTCTTTGTTCAAGTGCCAGTGGTACTATAATTTTTCAAGGTGGGTGAGAAAAGGCGCACAAAGAAAAACGAAGTGGACTTAATTAGCACCCCCACTTCCAAAACCTTAATCCATTAGAGTCATGCCAACAAATCCTCCCACTTTTCTTTAGAATCCAAATTCTATTTAACACTCAAAGCAATTCTCCTGGGTCTTTAAACATATTGCTGTCTTTCTCCTGAAAGGATCCAGTGTGACTAATACTTTTATGGGGAAAAAAATCTGATTGCCGATGACTAAATCTTCTGAGGCAAAGAATGAAATGATAACGAGACCAGAGATATTTTTAAATTCCTCCTTCTGAGTGTTATAGCTTCTTACACTTTTCAATCTTCTCCTTATTCAGTTATGAAAAGCAAAATTAACTGAGTTTCACCTTATCTTTCCTTCCATAGCTTCTACGTTCATGTGAAAGTGGCCAACGATAAAAGAATCCGCAGGAGACACAATGAGAAGAATTGGGAGGCCGATCATGTCAGACACCGGCTCCACACTGCTCAAGGAGAGATGATGTTCACCTCAAAATTTGTTCTCAGAGATGGAAAGTATAGTTAGCTGGGTGTGGTGACGGATGCCTGTAATTCCAGCAACTCAGGAGGCTGAGGCAGGAGGATTGCAAGTTCAAAGTCAGCCTCAGCAGCTTAGCAAGACCCTCTCTCAAAATATAAACTAAAAAGGACTGAGGACATGACTCAGTGGTTAAACACCCTTGGGTTCAGTCCCCAGTACAAAAAAAAAGCATAGTTTATGACTTTTGTCCAGTTTCAATTTATTCAGTAATAATTGAAGAAAACCATGACAACATATATAATTGGAGGGGTTTTTTAAAAAAAGAAAGATGGGACAGTGAAAGAGAGAGAGAGAGAGAGAAGAACTTTTTATTTAGTTTTTCATATGACCTTCATTCCTCAGACATTTCATTGTGTACGTGGTGCTAGGGTTTGAACTTGTGTACTCGTGCGTGCCAGGCAAGTGCCGTAACCTCCGTAACCACCGAGCCCCACACCAGCCCCAATTGGAGGGTTTTTTAACAGCATTTGGTTTTTAATTTTTTAAAGAGAATCTGTTATTTCCTTGTGTCTTGTATCAAAAGTAAATCTAGAACAGTAAAGAAAAAAATTAATATTCCTCTCTGTAATGAGTATCTAGTGCTTGTTACTAGAGTATTATTTACAATTAATAATTCCAATAATCATTTACCATTACTAGAGTATAAATGTTACCATAAAAAAATTTGCATCCTTCAATCTAGTAATTCTACTTGTGTGAATTCCTCCAAAGAAAATGATCCAAAATACAAAAAGACTTGAGCTTAAATATTGTATATGAAAGAATATTTCCTACCCAAAGGGAGAAAATGTGCTTTAGTTGCCTACCCAATAGCCTGATTACCCTTCTGATCCCTTTGATAATGTGTTTAGGTGCCAGGGACCCAATCCCAGAGGTGATTCATGGCCATCATCAGTCCAAGAACAGCCGTAAAACCCAGCTTTGCTCAGGAAGCATAAGGAAAACACTCCCTCAGAAGGATTCCCAGATGTAAAAATGCTAAATCAAATGGTATAAATGCTTTCAGGGCTCTTAATAAATGGCAAAGTTTTCCTCCACTTTCCTAAAAAAAAAAAAGCATGTTTTCAGTCAAGCACAATGTCAGAACCTATAGTCCAGCTACTTGGGAGGCTGAGGTAATAGGATGGCTTGAGTCCAGGAGTTCAAGGGCAGCCTGGGAAACTTAGCAAGAGCCTGTATCTTTCGGAAGGGGGGGATGATTTTTAAGATTATGTTTATAAAATACCTTTTCTATCTGCCTGTCTTCCTATTTAGGATTCAGCTACAAGGAGACAGTCTGGAGCTTCAGTAGCCATCTTAAAGGAGGGAAGAGGGAAATCCTGGGGACTGAATTAGAACAAGGTATACTTCATGCTTTTATAATTACATCATTGTGTTTACTGTTGTCATGTACAACTAAAAAGAACCAATGCAAGTTAAAAAAAAGAGAAAAGAATCCATATGGTAGAGTCTGCAGCCCACCTTAAAATAAAAATAACCTAGGAAAGTCCTAATGAGTCACCGCAATATCAACCCTGATCAATTTTTGGAACCACCTATTTTTAGACTGTAGGCAAAGGCATTCTAACTGAAATAGGTAGTGTAATAAGATATTACAGTTTTTCAAAATGATGTTTGTGAAGTTTATTTACATGATGGAAAAGCTTATGACAAAATATAACTTCAACACAATATCATCCATGAACAAATATGCATGGGGAAAAAAATAGAAATGAGTAAGACAAAATGATAAGAATATTTGCCTCTAGGGCTGAAGCAGTGGCTCAGCAGTTGGAGTGCTTGCCTGGCATTCCTGAAGACCCAGGTTCAAACCCCAGCGCCACATACACAACGAAGTGTTGGAGAAACAAAAGCCAGATGAAAAAATAAGTAAAATTGATTCTCTCTTCTAAAAAGAGAAAAAGAATATTTGCCTCTAGATGATGGAACCATAAGCCATTTACCTCTTTGCTTCTTTATGTTTTTCTATATTTTTAAGTTTTAAATAATCACTATACATTGCTTTTATTACCAGAAGAAAAACAACCAACATAAAAGACTCTTGTAAGTTCAGAGAACTAAATTGAGAAATTATATGCCAAATAAAAAATAGTACCTAGGGTGAATAAGACCAAATATCATTTTTACCTCAGGGCCATGGATTCTGATCACCTCCAAGGCCCTCACTTATCTTTGTAGCCAGAGGCGGGATATCGCTGAATTAAGTGCAAGTTCTGATAACTAGATTATCTATCCTTACCAATAAAAAAAACACAAATTTTCTTTTAGAAAAAATAAAACTGATTTTATTATTTTAACAAAAGTAACCCCTGCTCATTGTTAAAAAAATTTTTTTTCAAGCGAAGCAGAATATATAGTCAAAGTAAAAGCCCCCCTACCACACCAGCCCTTATAAGTAACCTCCGCTAACAGATTCATGTGCATGTTCCCAAATATTCTGCTAGGGCATATATAAACTTTTTTAAACAAATATGAGCTCTTACTATGTAAACTTGCACAAAAAGTTGACCTTTTTTCCTTCCTTGACATTATATTGTGCACATTTTTCTATGTCTACACACAAGATTACCTCATTCCTTGTAATGGCAGTGTGGTGCTCTATATAAAATGGGTGAACTACAATTTATTTAATGGACCTTCTAGTTGTTTAGAATTTTTCTCCATTACTGAGTTTGAAGGGACTATTAATAACACCCTCCATTTTCCTATTGGATTTCAGATTGAAAGATAATGACACAGGATTTAGTCATACAGAAATCAAATATCCTTTATATCTGTTTCATTATTGATTAAGTCACTTCTGGAGAACACAGATTAGGTATGAAAGCCAAATGAGTTTACTAACAAGATTTCCATCACCACCAAAATTTAACTTAAACCTCGAAATTGCAGGTTACCCCACATAGCTCATAGCAGGTGTGAGCTATGAGACGACTCTGACCAAGAGCCGATGAGAGGACAACATCACTGAAGACAGGTACATCCAACCAAAGGAAGAACAAGAGGGCCAAAGTGAAAATGTTCAGCTCTTTGTCCCCAACACACTAATAAGAAAGTCACTAGCCAGACCTGTAATCCCAGAAGCTCAGGAGGCTGAAGCAAAAGGATCACAAATTCCAAGCCAGCCTCAGCAACTTAGCAAGGCCCTAAGCAACTTAGGGAGACCCTGTCTCAAAATAAATGTAAAAAGAGCTGGGATGTGGCTCAGTGGTTAAGTGCCTCTTGGTTCAATCTCTGATACAAAAAAAAAAAGTGTGTGTATTATTTAAGTATTGATGTAGGATAAATTCCTAGATTAATAAATCAAAGCACATGTCTATTTAAAATATAGAAATAAGTTCCATAACACCCTCCAAAAAGGTAATATTAACTTACTCTCCTATAAACAGGATATTAGAGTGTTTTCTTCTGCCCCTCCTAGTCAACTAATCTCATTTTTTAAAATCAGTATCAATATCTTTTACAATAAATTATTGTAATTTACTCCCAATGAAGTCAAGCGTTTTTCATAAACTACGCACTTATATTTCTTCTAGTGTGACTGCCCAGCTCAGAAACTTATTTTTCTAGCAAAAATATTGATTTTTCATCTTCCTCTCTTCCTTATTCAATCTTCTTGCAAGCAGCCCTACAGATTTGTGAGATGTTCAGATGGGGTTAAAGATGGCACCACCAGGAATGAACTCAAGTTTTCCTCCGGAAATATAAACCAAGCAAACCTGTTGCTTGGGCTTCTCTAACACTATATTCTAGTGAAATTATTTATCTGGTCTGGACACAATCACAATAATAAAACACCAACATATTACTGGGAGTCAAGAAGCCAGATTCGAGATCTAATTCTACCAGTTAATAATCTGGCTTAACTGAGACAATCCACCAAATCTCTCTAAACTCCAGTGACTTCCACCAAATGGCAGTACAAGGAGATGAACCAGGTCAGCTCAGTTGTCAAGATTTCTTTTTAGTGGCTGAACCTTTATATAAGCACAAAATGACTATTGAAGCCAGAATGGAAAACCCCAAGCCCCAAGCCACATGATCTCCAGCTGGTCCTCTGCAGTGCCCCCCACCCCACCCCAAGTACTCGCAATGGAACTCTTAATATCTTACTTGGCCCAGCTTAAAAACCGCTGGGCTGAGAAGTGTAAAGTACCTCCCAGTATGGGTCTAAACACTCAGAATTTAAATGAATGGTAATTGACTTACTCTAATATGCAAACAAATGCTTCTATATTTCCCAAGTCTATTTGAGTGTGCTTCTAAAATTGAATTTAAAACTGACAAGAACAGTATTTTTAACCGGAGGGTCCTAGGTTAGAATGGACCTAGGACTTCTAGAAGCCCTAAAATATCCAGATTTGGGGAAATGTTTAATACCAATTTTTATAAGATTACCTTGTTGGAACCATAAGATCCCAAGCCTTGCCCTGGAGGTAAGGGTGGGGTTTCCTCATGATGGGACTGGTCAGACATCAACCCAATAGTGGCAAACAAGAATTTTGGGAAGGAGCTTTAAAATGAGGCAAGGAAGAAGTGTCTGTAGGATTGGCTACATGATTTGACAGAGGAGGGTGGCAAAAACAAAAGGAGCTTTCCGTAGTGAGGCTCATTTTGTCATGTAGAGGATCTCTCTGCAGACGAGTGCCCTTTAAGAGCACAAATTGTCCCTAAATTACTTCTTTTCCATCTAATCCCTATTGTCTAAACATCCCCAGTGGCTTCTCAACACCTACTGGATAAAGACCAGAAATCAGACCTTCTATCATTTGACCCAGCCTGAGATCACTTTCCCAGAGGAACCCTCTGCTTCTACACCTCTGCCCCACCTCCCTGTCCCGGTCCTCTGCCTGAGATGCTTCCTCTCCACCTCCATCTATTCAAGCCTCACTTGTTCACTAGAGTTCCATGTGTTTTTCCTTGTTTCATTTTGTCTCTTATCCATCCTCGTCTGCAATGAATATGTATTGCTTATGTTACTTTTAAAGTTATTTTTAATTTTTAAAAAAAATTTAGTCTATCTTTCAAAACACAGTTTAAATTTTCCTTCTACCAGAATTATCCCAGATGGAAAAAAATGTTAATAATAGCAACTAACATTTATTACACACTTACCAAGAGCCCACCACTGTGCTAAATGTTTATGTATAAATATATTATCTCACTCTTCACAGCCACCCTATGAGATGTTCTAAACCTACAAATTAGAAAATTAAAGTCTGAGAGATTATTATGTAACTTACACAGGTCTCACTGTTGGCAAGGGTCAGGGTAAGGTGTGACCGACGCTGACCCCTAGTGCTGCCCTTGACGACCACTCTCCTTAAGATGGTCCTTAAGGCATTAGCCAGGGGCTGCCTTGTACTGCAGATAATTATGTATTTGTGTATTTGCCTTCTACACTCTAACTTCCTTGAGTACATTTTGGGGTCTTTCAGAATGTCTAGCTTAGATGTCTCTATGTAATGACAAATGCATTGAATTTTCCAGATAAGAAAACTAAGGCCCAGCTGGCCGTGGTGACACACTTGTAATCCCCGTGGCTCAAGAGGCTGAGTCAGTAGGATCACAAGTTCAAACCCAACCTCAGAGACTTAGCGAGGCTCTAAGCAACTTAGCGAGACCTTGTCTCTAAATAAAAAAGGACTGTGGATGTGGTTCAGTGGTTAAGCACCCCTGGGTTCAGTCCCTGGTTCCAAAAAGAAAACTAAGGCCCAGAGAAAAGCAACAAAAGCAACTTGCCCAAGTTCCCATAGCCGTTCTGTGATAAATGACAAATCCTGAGCTAGCCCTGGTATCTTTTCACCACATACATCGTCAGTGCTTGATATATATTTATTGAGTGCATTTATTTCTTGGGCCTTCTTTATCTGATCCCCTTAAGCTACACAATTTAGTCATAATTGCAAACCACAACGAATATTAATAATAATGGGAAATCTAAATTACAATTTGATAACTCACTTTCCCAAGCAGATTGAGTTGGTGAGATAAGAGTTAATGCCTAATATGATAGAGTTCTCTGCCAATTTTTATTTGATGAGTGCAAAATAATTTTAAAGAACTGCAAAAATAGCAGCAATATTACTAGTAGTAAGAGATGTTGTATGAAAGGTTGACTTAATTATATTGAATGCCAGATTGTTACTAGATCTTTAGAGCTGTTCAGAGTAGAATATCTACAAAGCCAAGAAAACTTTCTCTTGTTAATATTGACCACACCTAATAGCATGACACTTGACATATTTAAGTTCCAATCCTTGCCTTATCCATTTACTCAGTCTTCTGCTATTAATATTTCTCTTTAAATTGATTCACTTTCTAAAACTTAAACGGGACTGTATCATAATCGACAATATCCATAAAATCATGTGTTTTTCTGCTAGTTATATTTTTCTAATGATTATTCAAACACACACTTCATTATTAAGATAAGAAATGTTAATCCATGTACCATCTGAAATCATCCCAGTGGTACACATACCACAACTTGGAAAACACCATATTTTATAAATAAAGATCACAGATAAAAATTGAAGTAAGGCTTTGTTGTTTACTAAAATCCGCAGGGAAGAGGAAGAAAGCATACACACACAGCAGTGTTTCAACTCCCTACCCCTCCTAGGAACTTGAAATAACAAATTTTTTTTTTTTTTTTTAAAGAGAGAGGGACAGTGAGAGAGACAGAGAAAGAAAGAGAGAAACAACTTTAGTTTTTTTCACATGGTCTTAGTTGCTCCAACACTCAGATGTGTACGTGGTGCTGGGGTTTGAACCCGGGTCCTCGTGCTTGCCAGGCAAGCGCCGAAACCGCTGAGCCACCGCTCCAGCCCAATAACAAATATTCTTTACACATCTGTATGTAGAACAAATATGCAGACAGACCTAGGTAGCGACTTGAGCAAGCTGTACAAGAGGTCTTTTCCAAGAACTGTTTTTCTTTTAGTCAAGGGTACCTTGGATTTAGGGGGCCAGTGGTGAGAAGTCTCTCATGACCAAGGGGAACTGGATGCTTCTCGCAGGGGTGGAGACAGAATCTTCCACAACTCTCTGTATTCTTCTTCTGTCTTACAAAAGACCTGGCCCCTGCCAGGAGAAGAGGAAGTGGGACAAAAAAGAAAAGAGACGAGAAAAGAAAATCCCCTCTTGCCACTTGTGAACTGAATGGTCTCAGCCAGGCCCATGAACGTGTTTCTTAATTTATATAATAGGAAATGCTGCCAGCACACAGTCTCGTGGCCACGGTGTGCGGTGTAAGAGAGAATTCAGACTGGGGCCGGAGTGCTGGCTCGGCGGTTACAGCACTTGCCTGGCATGTGCAAGTACACGAGTTCAAACCCCAGCACCCACGTACACAACTAAGTGTGGGAGCAACGAAGGCCTTGTGAAAAACTCAATAAAAATCGATTCTCTCTCTCTCTCTCTCTCTCTCTCTCTGTCCTTCTCTCTTAAAAAAAAAAAAAAAAAGAGAGAGAGTTCAGACAAAACCCAATGGAGGCTTTCTGGGGATGGGGAGTGCCCACCTCTTCTCATATGACTGACATGACCCAGAAAGCAGGTGACTGATGTATGCAGAAAAGACCTCCTGGGATACTCCTCCAAACAGTAAACCAACAGGCTGCCACCCAGCACCTCCCCCTGTGCCGTCCAGATCTGCCATCTCTCAGGCCTCACAATCGTGTGTTCAATTTCAAAAGAACTGGCTAGACAGAAAAATAAAGTGAGTTTTTTGCATAGTAAGTATATAAAAATCACCTCAAATTTTTGTGGATTTTAAAGTTATTATAAATGTAGCTGATGCTAAATATAAAGATATTGTATTTTTTAATTTTAGATTCTGTGAATCTGAAAGCATAAATGAGAAAAAAATACCCAAAGTAATTTTCATTGTTACCATTTTAATAGTCTTATTTCCAGTTTCTGTATATTTCAAAGTATATCATAGTTGTATTATTTTTAATTTTTTTTTTTTTTTTGTATCAGGGATTGAACGCAGGGGTGCTTAACCACTAAGCCATATCCCCAGCCATTTTGCCATTTTTATTTTTTTTTGTTTTGAGACAGGGTCTAAGTTGCTTAGGAGCTCATTTAGTTGCTGAGACTGGCTTTGAACTTGTACTCCTCCTGCCTCAGCCTCTCGATTCACCAGGATTACAGGCGTGCACTACCTTACCCAGCTCCATTTTTTTATATTTTTTTAAGAGAGAGAGAGGGAGAGAATTAACTTTATTCAGTTTTTCTCATCTGGCCTTTGTTTCTCAGACACAGCTGTGTATGTGGTGCTAGGGTTTGAACCCAGATCCTCACACATTCCAGGCAAGCATTCCAACTTCTGAGCCACTGCTCCAGCCCCTAGGTTTTTAATTTTTATTTAAAAACTATACAAATAGTTTATATTCCTTATTGTGAAAATATGATGTATTCATTAAAGAGAACATAAAAAAGACAGGCAAAAATATCCTACCACCCTGGGGAAACAATCATTTAAATTTCTACATAAGCATTAAAATTTTGACAAACATCTTTTGGTTGGGAGAGGGGAATTATAATTGACTTTTTTGTTGTTAGGCTTATTGAATCCTAATTTATATATAGTAAAATTCACTATTTTTGGTGTGCAATATAATGAGCTTTGACAAACACCCTAATCAAACACATTTCATCGGTATTTTCATCACCCTGAAAAGTTCCCTCATGCTCCTTTGTCTGTTAATGAACATTATTTTAAAGAGCTATAAAATATTCTGTTTTGATGACTAGATAAAGAAAATGTGGTACATATACACAATGGAGTTTTATTCAGCCATAAAGAAGGAATCATGTCATTTGCAGGAAAATGGATGAACCTGGAGGCATCAGGTTAACCGAACTAAGCCAGACTCAGAAAGTCAAGTACCAAATGTTTTTCTCTCATATGTGGAAGCTAGAGGGAAAAAAAGAAAAGGAATAACGATTTCATGAAAACAGAAAGAGAACTATCAGGGTAAAGGAAAAGGAACAGGGAGAAAAGGGGAGGGTGAGAGGAGGTACTAGGGAGTGAAATTGATCATGTTATGTTATATGCACGTATGAAAATGCTATAATGAAATCCACTATTCTATATAATTATCGTGTCCCAATGGAATCTTTTTTAAATCAGATATGATTGAGTTGTTAAAACAAAAGCAAGTGTCATTTGTTAGTGATTTTCTCCCTGTGATCGGGTAATTAACATTGCATATTCCAAAGAATAAATGATTCTACCCTTCAGGAATCAGGAAAATAACCATGCTTGCATCATCAGCATATAGACAAGCACTAACTTATAAAACTGTAGTAAAACCAAATATTTATGATATCTTGTAAATACAGTTTTATGCAGTTTTATACCCTCTGAATGATTTACATCTACTAGAAATTCCATAATGTTTGACTAATGATTCGTGAAAAGTAACTTAAAAATGAAAACATTAAGAACATAGAAAATAAACAGTGGAAATTTAAAATATTGTTTTGTGACCATATCATAATTCACTGTTGTTCCTAGCATTTAGCTATGAACAAGGACATAATTATCATCATTATGAATAAATTTTTAATAACATTTTCAATTATTTCTCTAAGACACATCCCAGAAGTAGGATTACTGGTCAAAGGTTTTTTTTATTTATTTGTTTTGCTTTGAATTAATGTAAGGCTCTTAATATGTATTTCCTGTTTTCCAGAAAGGTTTTACCACTTTATTCTTCCCCCACCAGTATATGAAAGGATTATATCATGACATACCTTGCCAGTTTCTTGCCTTGTGTGCACAAGGACATAGGTTCGAAACCCAGCACAACAAAGTGCTGGAGCAATGAAAGTCACATGAAAACCTAAATAAAATTGATTCTTTCTCTTAAAAAGAAAAGTCTTCATTCTGTAATCTTTTTAAATGTGATATGTGAACAATGACAGTACATATTAAATTTGATTGCTTTTTTGTGACGTTGAATGCATTTAAAGATTTGTTAGCCATTTATAGATCTTTTATGAATACCTTTATCCTTGACTGTGATCTTAAAAAATTAAGATTTTTCAATAATAACTAAAATTAATTATTGACTCCTAAGAACATTACATACATTGAGATTATTAACCCAGTATTTCTCATATTTACTTCCAATACTTTCTTCAGAAGATAAATAATATGTCTTCAAATTTTAATTATATTTCAAACATGAAAGGCCATTGGTCCTTTCCTTTGTAATCAAGAAATTAAATCCAGTTCCCATATTCACCATAAAATATTGCAATGAGCAAGAAGTTATAGGACAGACTTTTTCAATTGTGTTTAATTTTATTATTTTTGCAAAGGATAATTTGTCAAATATTTCTCTACATGTGACTTCTTTTTCATATCTCTTTTTATAGTCTTTTAAAGTAAATTAACAAATCAGAATAAATTTTTTTTCAGAATAAAATTTTTATCAGAGTTTACATCTTAGTTGAAGTTTGTTGTTATTGTTGTTTTATTTTGCTTTCTGATACAGAGGATTGAACCTAAGGACACTTAACCACTGAAGCACATCCCCAGCCCTTTTTATTTTTTACTTTGAGACAGGGCCTCACTAAGCTGCTGAGGCTGGCTTTGAACTTTCAATCCTCCTGCCTCAGCCCCGCAAGCAGCTAGGCTTACAGGCATGCACCACCTCACCTGGTTGAACACAATTGAAGTTTTAAAAAGAGAATTTGCTTTAAGAAATGAAAAGATAAGGCATAAACCGGGAGAAACTATTTTCAAAACATATATTGATAAAGGATTTTTATCCAAAATATTCAGATAATTCCTAACACTCAACAATAAGAAACCCCACAATTCAAATGAAAAGTGTGTAAAAACCTGAAGATACACTTCACCAAAGAAAACATACAAATGAATGGCAAATAAATATACGAAAAGATGATCGACATTCTATGTCATTAGGGTATTAAAACAACAAGAAGACTGTATTACAAGCCCATTAGAATGGCTAATACCAAATGTCAACAAGGATGTGGAGCAACAGGAACTCTCATTCATTGTTGGTGGAAAAACAAACTGGGATAGCCACTCTGGAAGCCTCTTTGGCAGTTTTATACAAAGCAAATGCTGTCTTACCATACCAAGTTGAAAACTTATATCTACAAAAACTATACGCAAATGTTTATAAAAGCTTTATTTACAATTGTCAAAAATTGGAAGCCAAGATGTTCTCAGTAGGTGAATGCATAAACTGTGGTACATCCATTCAATGGAATATTATTTGACAATAAAAAAGAAGTGAGCAATCAAGCCATTAAAAGATATGGAGGAAGCTTAAATACATATTATTAAGTGAAAGAAACTATCCTGATCTCATTCCAACAATATACCAATCTAGAAAATACAAAACGAAAAGATCAAAGAAAAAGTAAAAGATCAGTGGTTGCCAGAGGTTGGAGAGAGGAGGAAAGAGGTCAATAGGCAGATCACAAGGGATTCCTAAGGCAGTGAAACGATTCTGCATAACTGTCATGCTGTTGTGCTTTGACATATTCCATGGAATGTACAATACAAGGGGTGACGCCTGAGGTAAACTACTGACTTCGGTTAATAATAATGTATCAATATTGGCTCATCAATTGTTAGTAAATGTACCACACCAAGATGTTAGCAAGAGCAGAAGCCACTGTAGGATCAGGAAAAGCAATCACAAACTTGCAGCACTTTCTGTTCAGTTTTTCTGTAAACCTAAAACTGCTCTAAAATATGCTGGTTTGAGAGAGAATTTCTACGTATGGAAATCAATCATGTTAAACTCTTAAATCACTCTGAAAGAACTTCTTTCCACCCAAAAGAATCTTCTGTAATGGGTAAGAACTCAATAACAACAGGATAAATGAATGAGACAGACGTAACTGGCTTTAATATAGGTGTATGAAGAGGGCTATGAAGTCAGCCTTGTCTAGATTTTGATTCTTTTTTTTTTTTTTTTTTTTTTAAGAGAGAAGGACAGTGAGAGAGACAGACAGACAGAGAGAGAGTAAATCAATTTTTATTGAGTTTTTCACATGGCTTTCATTGCTCTGACACTTAGTTGTGTACATGGGTGCTGGGGTTTGAACCCATGTACTTGCGCATGCCAGGCAAGTGCCGGAACTGCCAAGCCACCGCTCCAGCCACCTGAATTATTTCTTTACTTGTGTGAATTTCACAAATTATTGAAGCTTCCTTCATTTCAATCCCCTCATGTATAAAAGGAGGAAAATAAAAATTACCTCGGAGATGTATATTTATATAATAAAGTAATATATAAAATTTCATTTTATATATAATTATATGTAACATTATATGTATAGTATAACAATATTATAATATAAAACATGTAAAGGGCTTAAAATACGCTCTTGCACAAAGTAAGCAACTGATCAATGGTAGTTTTTACAATAATAATAATTTTTGGAAAGCAAAACATTCAATACTCTTGGACCTATGAAAGAATCAGACCAACCTGGGTTTGATTTCTGGTTCTTTCTCCCAGTAGCTCATAGATCTTTTACTACTTGATACAACTTGAGAAACAGGTTGGGGTTTAAAAGATAAAAATTCATTCAATAAAGTTACTGGGTACTTGCTGCGTAGGAGGCTCTGTTCAAGACACTGAGGGTTCAAGAGTGCACAAAACAAAGTTCAAGTTTGAATAGTGGAGGAAGCAGATAAACGGATATGATAAACTCGCAGGGATTAGTGAAGAGAAAAAAAGAAAACAGAAAAAGAGAGACTGTGTTGTTTTTATTTACACAGAGTCCTAAAGGAAATGAGGGAGGATGCTATGCTTGTGTGGGAAGAACGTTCTGAACCAAGGGAAGCCCAGGGGCAAAGGCCCAGATGGAAGGAGCCTGTTACAACGAAGGAGGAGCGACTGACAGAGAACAGGAAGCTAAAAGCAGTGGCTCAGCAGTAGAGCACTTACCTCGAATGAATGAGGACCCAGGTTCGAACCCCAGCACCACATACACAACTAAGTGCCAGAGAAATAAAACTGATTCTCCCTATCTCTAAAAAAACACACACAGAGATGAATAAATAAAATTAATTCGCTCATTTTCTAAGGAAAAAAAAAATCAACAAACACCTGGGACCAAATCACATAGGACTGCCTAAGGATTTAGGGATTTCATTCCAATAGTAACAGGAAGCCATTGGTAAGCTTTGAAGTGGAGTAATTGTGATAGATTTGCATCTTAACAGGATCACTCCAGTAGCTGCTTAGCAAATAGTCCATATGAAGATATGACAGTCTACCTCTAAAATGGTTCCAAACAATTCCTGCCTCCTTTTGTGCCCTTGCATAGTCTCTTCCCCTTGAGTGTGGGCTGAATCTATTAACCTGATTCTATCAAATGGAACGGTACAAAAAGTAACATTGGTCACTTCCAAGATTAGGTTACAAGACTGTGACTTTCTCCTGCTCACCCTCTCTCCCTTGCTATGTGTCTGAGAACCTTCACTCTGAAGGAAACGACTTGCCACATGAAAAGGACTGAATCTCCAGCCACCTTGGCAGTGAGGACCTGAGGCCTTCTAGCAGCCATATGGGAAAACATGGAAGCAGAGCCTCCCCAGTCGAGTGTTAAGATATCTGCAGGCAACTAACCCCAGGATTACATCCTTCCTTGTCAGAGACCCGAGTCAAAGGAACCTGCTACGTCACACCTGGATTCCTGACCCTCAGAACCTGGGACACAATAAGACGTTTGTTGTTGAAAGCCTCTAAGTTGTGGGATAATTTGTCATGTAGCCATAGACACTCAATATGGAGGGCAAGTCCAAAAGCAGAAAGACCAGGTTTTGTAGGACACTGAAGTTCCACTCGGTCTAAAGATAAGGACAATCTGGACCACAACACAGAGGTAGCAGTGGTGAGAAACTGTTGAATCAAAGACCACCCACCTTGGCAAAGTGGGTGACACTTAGTGGAAACTGAACAAATGTCCATAGCATTCCTGTTGCTTGGTAAGAATTAATCTAAGCAAAGACTAGAATTTTCAGAGGAGCCTGAATTGAACCACCCTTCCGAGAAAAGTCATGATACAGGAACAGGCCACATGGCAGAATTCAGATGACAAAAATATCTGTGACCAGTTAAAGGTTTAATTGTGGCCCTCCAAAAATTATGTACTGAAAACCTAATTCCTGGTACTCCATAATATAACCTAATTGGAAAAAAGAGTTCTTGCAAATGTAACTAGTTAAGATGAGGTCATTCTGGAGTAGAGGTGACCTCTAACTGAATAAAGTTAGTGTCCCTAAAAAGACCAGATGGAAGACACAGTGAGAATGCCACCGGAAGGTGGAAGAAGAAATGGGAATTAGGCTGTCACAAGCCAAGAGGCACCAAAGATCTGTGGCCACCACCAGATACTAAGAAAAAGCAAGAAAGTACTCTCTCCTACAGGCTTTAGAGGAAACAAGGCCCTGACAACACCTTGATTTTCGAACTTTCAGCCTCCTAAACTGAGAATAAATTTCTGTTGGTTGAATTTACTCGATTTGTGGTGCTTTGTTACCACAGCCCTGTGAAATTGATATAATATATATAAATGTTCTTCCTGCTCCACCCAGTGCCTCCCAAGGAGGGATACTAGAAGATTACTGGAGTCAAGCATCAAATCCCATCCTTAAGCACCAACCGGCCCAATATTTATAAAGATGGTTAGAAAACCCATGGTGGCGATGACGACGGCAATTTACTTTTCTTTTGTTGTTTCTGATACGCAAAAGGCACGTCTGCGCTGAACGCACCAGAAAGCGTTCCGATTAATGCTAACGGGCAAGCAGCCTCTGGTTCACTCTGTGGGAAATGAGGCCACTAAGAGGAAGTTATCAGTAAGGGATTTATGTTTTAGTAGCATGTTTAATTATGATACAACCACTACTGTCTCCTGCACAGGAATTTAGCATGCAAGATTTACAGCTCTTAGCACAATTTTTGCCTTTGTTGTCTCAAAGAGCCCTGTTTCTGATGTTTTATTAGACTGTGAACCTCTGTTCAATTGTGTCACACTGCCCCCTACTGCTTTGGTCCAGAATCTCATCCCGGATGCCACAATTTTGAGTTGGTTTTCAGAATGTTTTCTTGCCAGGGTGTGTAAGCCTGCCCACTCTCACGCCCCAACGAACACAGAACACTGGAACAGTGGGGTTATGCTAGGGGATTATCTTTTTCTTTTAATAAAACCACTGAAGAACCGCAAATATATATATATTTGCTTATTTCAAAACACATCATCTCACTGGCTTCAGCTTGCAAGGGAAATTAAGTTTCCAGGAGTGGATGAGATTCTTTTCTTTCCTATTTTCTTGAGGGTGGCAAACATCTTCCAAGAGATATCCTCTCTTTTCATGATATGACAACAGGGGAAAAATTTTTTTAAGAAGCTGATGAAATTTTAACTAATCCAACCAGCCAGAGGAAACAGTATTACAAAAAAGGCCGGGATTTCTTTTCCGCATCAAAGGTGTCACAGAGCTGGGCCTGCAAAGTGGCCTGCTGAGGGGGTCTACCCACCCTACCCCACCCCAGGCTGGTGCCTGGGTTCCTGGATGAGCAGCCCACCCCCTCTCTGCTATCTGTCACTCCTTTCCCCTCCCTGCTGCACTCCACATATGGACAGAGCCAGCCCTGAGCCATGAAGGAAAGCCACAGAGGGTCTGCAAAAGCATGTAGGGATACAACCTGGGAACACAAGTGATTGTCAAGGTATTCTGTCGGGGTGGGTCCCAAGCAAAAAAAAAAAAACCCCAACTCAGAACAATTTCCCAAATCTGTGTTAGTGGTTTTGAAACATTTTTAAACAAACAAACAATTTAAAAAATAAAAATAAAAAATAAAAATACATGCAAGGCAGCGCCACCAGCCTGTATTGCACCCGTGGGTCTTCCCATGAATGACTACTTAGTCTGACCATCTGAATGGTGCTCCTGAGTGACCCCATGCATATTTGTGTGACCATAGATTTACAGCATTTGGGTTTACACAACGGACCTGTAACTAGCTCTCACGAGAGTGTGGTTTCCGGTGACCCTTGCCTGGCTGGGGCCTTTGTTCGGATCCTGGTTGGGTCCAACGCACACACCTTTATTCTTTATGCAAGTGTCCCGTGCCCTGCCATGTTGGAGCTAGCAGCCTCCAGAGGGGCAGGGGGAGCATTCTTATCTTGCCCTGCACCGGTCACTCCTGGACCTGGGGCTTAAGGACTGGACAGGAAGGCAGAGGTGGGGGTGGGGGAAAGACTATCACTGGAGAACATTTTCCCTTATTACATTGTGCCAGATAGACTTAAAACCTATTCCAGAAAAGATTTTTTATGTTGCGTGGTCCAAGAGAATAGCCCAGCTGCTATCTTTGGCTCTCCTCCATTTCTCACTCCCATTCATAAAGTCTTTAGAGAAGGCCATGTGCCGCTTTCTCACAGAGTGGATTCATTTGTGCTCCAATCCAGGATGAAGATAGATTCAGATGTGGGTAGCTAGAAAGGACCTGAACAGTCCGTCTTCCTAGCTACTCTGTCTACTCTAAATCTCCGTACCTAAGCATCTCCCACCACGAATCAATAAATCACATGCTAGCCTCTCCAAAGATTCAACACCATGCCAGAGCTAAGGAAACACGAAGCTTACTAAACTTCTGGCATTTGTGGATTTAGCAAACGTACCAATCCCATAGACCCATGGCCTATAGCAATTTGTTTATGCTGAGGCCCAAATTTGAATGGTCAGGAGACAGTTATTTAATAAATGAGCCTAGTCAGCCATTTCAAAAAATCACAATGTTAAAAAAAATCACAATGTTACTGTTTTTTTAATTTTCCATATGCCAGGTACTATGCTAACTACTTATGTTATCCCATTTAACCATGATTACAACAACTTTGTCCCGATTTTATAGAGGAGAAAACGGAAATTCAGAGATCAAGAAATTTACTCAAGATCATATAACTAGGCGATGTGGTTGAGCAAGACCACAAAGCTAGAGCAACTGAGAAGATCATATAGCTAACTAACGTGACTTGAACAAGACCACAGAGCTAGTTAGTGTGATTAAGCAATCACAGAGCTAACCGGAGCTATCTGAGCGGGACTTGGACCTCAGGTCAATCTTTCAAGCTCAAGGAGTTAAACATCTCAATTCTACCTCCTAAGTCACTTCTCCTTACTTTGGGTACACAGCAACGTCCTAAAGTCACATGGGAAATAGCCATTTAGTGCCCGAGATAACCTTAACTGAACATTGAAAAAGCTATTTATTGGTGGTATGAGAATACACAAAAATTACACTTGACTCTGGATAGTAATGTAAGTCTGGAAAAGACCAACAGCCTAAAAAAAATTCTTATGAATTTGAGAATCTAGAAAAAATCTGGGATTCAACAGTTTTATGCACACAGAGAGATCCAGAAGTCTATATATTTAGCTATATATGTATACGACTATCAATGCCAATACAGATAAGAGAGGGTCAGTGAAAGAGAGAGAGAGAATCAATTTTATTTAGTTTTTTCACGTGGCTTTTGTTGCTCCAACACTTTGTTGTGTACATGGTGCTGGCATCCCCACGCATGCCAGGTAAGTGCAGAAACTGCTGGACCACTGCTCCAGCCCCATCTCAAGAGTCTTATGTCATTAGCTCACTGTGAAAAAGAGCAATTAAAATATAAAGTATGCTACAGGGCTTGTACACTGAAGGTGTCCAGGAATAAAAGTGCATGGAAGCAGTCAGAAAAGTACCTGAAAAAGTTACGCTGGGGCTGAGCCTTAGTTGGTGATCACAGCCAGATGGATTGAAGGAAGAAGGGTGAGCTTTCAAGCAGATGAAACAGACTAAGACAAAACTGAGGTATAAATAAGCATAAGAGACACAGGGACTTTTGCCCTAGACCAGCCCTTGATAGGCGCTCACAAATTAGTTGTTGGTGAAAAGAAAAAAAAAGAAAGGAAAATGAAAGTGAGGGAGGAGTGGAGGAAGCAAGAGAGAGAACTCAAGAAAGACCGAAGTGGGAATTGAGATATTTACATGAAAGGAGGTGTGTGTCGGGAGTCAAGGGAAATAAGGTTGGTTAGATTGAAAGGATCCAAGGAAGGACCTTGACCAAAGTCCGTACAAGAACTCCTGTTGGAGTGACAGCAAGATGGAGGCAGCTGCGGTATTTGTGGGCTCTTGCGACTGGGAGAAGCATGCAGAAAGTTGTGGACTATAATTCAGTGCTTCAACAGTGTAAAGGCTAGAAAAGAGAAGACACAGGCGGGGGACCAGGAGAGTTCTTACAAGCCATTACAGCAGTCTGGTCGTGAGAAAAAGATGAGAATTTGGCAGAAGGAATGGGAGGAAATCTGTTGAATCAAACAACTGATTGAAGTGGCGAAATTCATACAGTATTGGCAATAGTTGGGACAGTGGACAAAGTAAGGAGAAATAGGTCAAAATTTCTTGCAGGATAGCTAAATTATGGAATCAACCCGGATGCCCATCATTGGATGAATGGATCAAGAAACTGATTGATTTTATATTTATATATATATATATTTCAGCTATTAAAAAGAATGAAATCATGGCCTTGCTGACAAATGGATAAAATCATGCTGAGTGAAGATAGCCAAATCCAGAAACTCAAGGATCAAATGCTTTCTCTCATATGTGGAAGCTAGAGTACAATATAGGAAAGAAAGAAGACTAAATTTAGAAAACAGACCCATCAAACACAGATTAGCAGTCAAACTGAGGGCAGCCTCAGGAGGGGATGGGTGTAGAGGGGGGAAAGAAAAGATGAAAGGGAGAGAGTGGGGAGGGCAAAGGGGGATATAAATACTGTATGGAATACCTGGCACCTCTGAGATGCTGAATTGTTCCCGTACAGGCATTTAAAACTAAAAAAAAAAAAACAAAAAAAACAAAAAAACAAAAAAAAACTGCACATATATAATTATAGATATTACTGGGAGGAAATCAAAGGAGAAAAGAGACCAGGGAGAGGCAGTTCAGGGACAAGGGAGTGGTTTGATGAGATGGGAGCTAGTTCACAATAAATTGTTATGATGTGTGAGTATATGAAACTGTAACCACAAACTCCTTATGTAAAACTATAATGCATGAATTTTAAAAAATGGAAAAATTTTTTTCTTACAGGGAGCCCAGAAAATCAGTGGTACCATGCTTAGACATGGAGAGATTAATGTGATTGAAGATGAAGTAGAGGAGATATTAAGCTCAATATATGATATATAACTTTACAAAGCTCAAATACAGATAAAAATCCATAGATAACACCCTTCATGGTACAGAATCCAAGGATTTGTTCATAGGTTCATACATTTGTTTATTTGTGGGGTCAACATATATGGTATAATCACTAAGCAATTTTAATTGAACTGTGGAATTTCAGAATTGAAAGAAACAAGATTGCCCAACACTTACATGATACACAGTGTCCTTGTTCAGGACCCTCGCACAGTGCCCAGTTGTACTTGTCAACCAGTATCTAGTTGAACAACCCATAGTGAAGACAATTCAGTCCTCCTTCTATGGTTGGTTAGTTCTTTTCATTAGAAAGGTTTCCCTAATACTGACATCTTTTGACAGAATGAAACACAATTATACCCTAATGATTAAGAACCTAAATTCAGCCATCACACAAAATAGATGAGGAAGATACTGCAACTCTTCCAACAATCCATTCCCCTCACACCTGGCTCAGGGAAAGACAAACAACAAAAATTTTAGTGGGACCCGTGACTTCCCGGAATAATAGCTACCTTCCCCAATTCCTTGCCGGTTAGTTGAGCATGTGACCTAGTTCTAGCCAACAGGATGGAAGCAGAAATGCTATGGAGAATTTCAGGGTCTGTTCTCTAAAGCGAAGGAGTTGACTTACGCTTGCCTCTTTTTTCCCTTCTTGCTGATTGGAATGTGGGGGTGGGGTGGGGATGCTACAGTTGGAATGGTTATCTTGAATAAAATGGAAACTGCAGGCTGAGGACAGTAGGGCAACAAGACAGAAGGAATCTGAGCCTCTGAGAATTTTGTAAATAATGTGCATGCCTGCTCAGCCCCAACCTTCCTGAGAGAAATTAGTCCCCACTTTAAGATGCTTTATTTGGGTTTCTAGTTTAGCAGCCAAATTATACACTACCACCTAACAGGGTTTCTAATCTTTGGTTGCGTCATTTACTGACAGGTCACTTAACTTCCCTGAGCCTCAGTCTCTTCGTCTGTAAAATTTAACCTACTCCATAGAGTTGCAGGTGAAATTAAATACATTTAACACAGTGAGTACTCAATAAATTGTAGCTGTGACTGCTATTACTACTGTTTAGTAATACAAAATTTAGCTACTACAAAATAAATCCAATCAACTAGAAGTGGTTACAAAAAACATTTTTTAAACACTTTAATACAGTAGTTGAAGATTAAGTTGTTAATCTGAACATAACTCTGATATAGAATAAGTGTTTCATAGTCAAGGTCTAGAAACTAGCTCAGAGTAATACAAGTAACAGATAATAGTTAAATTAATTTTATATCCTTTACCTCTTTGAGGGTCAATCATTTGAGCAGCAAGCACTAGGACAGAAGGGTGGGGGGACAGCCTGCCCAGGAATCTCCTGATCATTCTAACCCCAACCCTCCTATTCCTAAGTACCCAGAGGCTAGCTCAGTGGGGAGCTGGCCCTGCATGAGGAAGTTATTCCATCACTGCTCCTCAAGGTGACTTCTTCTGATATTTTGCAATGCCCTCGTTAATGGGAAAAACGCTTATGTTTCCCTTCTGTGTGAGGAAATATCTAGGCACACAGTGTTTAGGCCATCCTGAGCCATCGTCCTAACATCCTTTCCAATATTCCCCCAGCTTCTCAGTTTCCCCTCTTCCCTTACACAGCCAACAGCTAATCAGAGAGAGAGCTACCTTGAGAATGCTGCCGAGGTCTCTTTTACAAAAAGTTTTATTTAGGTTATAAAAAAAATATTAAGAGGGGCTGGAGCAGTAGCTCAGTGGTTGGAGTGCTTGCTTGGCATATATGAGGACTCGGGTTTAAACCCTAGCACCACGTACAAAAGTAAGTGCTGGAGAAATAAAGGCCAAATGATATAAAATTGATTCTCTCTCTTTAAAAAATACCTTCTGATATTATTTTAAAAATAAAATCATTAAGAGGCACAAAACACTAAATATTTGAGGACTGATGAATGGTTAAGGAGATAAAGAAAGGAGCCTGGCTTGGTGGTGTATGACTGTAATCCCAGCAACTTGAGAGGCTGAGGCAGGAGGATCACAAGTTCAAAGGCAGCCTCAGCAATTTAGCAAGCCCTAAGCAACTTAACCAGACCCTGTCTCAAAACAATTTATTGAGTAGGGCCCCTGGGCAAAATGCCCGGTACAAAAAAAAAAAAAAAAAAAAAAAAAAAAAAATATATATATATATATATATATATATATATATATAAAAAGAAGGAAGGGAACTTACTTGATCTAATGGAAAAAAAGCTTCCTTAACCATATCATCTGTAAAATCAAGAAAATGTTCTGTTACGGAGACAGAGGCATGAAAATGAACAATCAATTGTTAGAAGATGGATCTGGATTTCAAAGGGAAGGTTTTTAGTTTGAGTTTTTTTAAATAAAACTAAAGCATGTTTTTTGCAAAACATTCACATTTCACAAAAAAAGACAAGACATAAATCTCCTTCCCTTTTGACTCCATAGCTTGACTTCCTAGAAATAACCCTCATATTTTCTTACACAGCCTGCTAGAAATTGTCCAACATATACAAGAATACATTTTATGTTTATATACATCTGTAAACTTATATATCTTTTCTTCTTGCATTATTTCTAAAACTATCAATGAGGTAATTGTTTTTAAAATCCTTAAAGCAAAACTCCCTGCTAACGAAAGGAAAGCCACACACGACAATCTCAGGTCTTTACAGTCAGTAGAAGTCCAGGTACTCTGTGAAACAGAAATAATCAAATGCCTCCAAATATTTAATTTCCTATTCTAGGAATGTGAAACAGGTGTAATTAAAGTAACACTTTTTTAATTAAGTGACCTCTCTTGACCAACCATCTGTGAATAATTCAGATTTCCCCCTTATTATTACTGTAAAATGAAAACGAGGCCACATAAACAGGAAGATCCTCTTTAACTATCTTTAAGCACCAGCAATATATATTTTCCACCAGTTAAAATCCTTAATGATACAAAAAAGCTGTCAAGCATAACTCCCCCAATTCATTTGCCTGAAACCATCAATATTTTATCATGCGCTTGCAGTTGGCTTTAATTTAACAGTCCAGGTTACTAATCAAACAAAACACCCAAGTCATTAAAAGTTAGCGTGCCATTTAGAAAGTGCATTTCACGTTTATTAAAATATCTTTCATGCAGCCATTAGAAACCTAAAGTTTTAATTACAATCAGATATTTAGTTCTACTCCAGTTATGCATTTGGCACTCACTTGCAACTGCCCTGATTAATCTTCCAGACCAAGTTCATCCATTACCTCCTGAAATTATTTTCCTCTCAACTTCTTCAGAATTCATCTTTCTACCCCACCTACCAATAAGTCAAATGCATTTTAAAGGTGTGCAAAATGACTGCCCAAAAGATAACCCATTTAAAAGATTTCATTTCAAATGCAATTTACCCTTCATAAAATACCTAAGAGGCATCGTTCAGAAAGACAAATTGAAATTGAAAATTAGCTCTTCATACCTTTATTGTCAATTTTCAATATTTATTTTTCTTTCTAATGATGGGGAAAGTTCAAAGAGTATTTTCTTATAATTTTCTAACTGGGTATTTCAACTAAATGTTCCCTTTGTTTAGCTTTCCCAATATTCCTACTTCTGTTCCTGCCCTGGCTTCCCTAAACATTCCATGAACTGGTAAAATGAGATTGCATGTTAAATCAGACTCCTCTGAATTACAGCGTTTAGACCCTCTGTTTTATTTAGCTTTTTCACCACTGTGACCGAAGATCTGACAGGAACAATTAGAAGAGTAAGAGTTCATTTTGCCTTACAGTTGCAGAGGTCTCAGTCCATAGAAAGTTGACTCCATAGCTCATGGCCCAAGGACTTGGCAGAGAAAAGCAGCTCAGAACATAGCAACAGGAAGCAGAGAGCTCCACTCACCAGGGGCAAAATGTATATGGCAAAGGTATGTTTCCAGTCTACCTCCTTCATTCACACCCTACCTACCTATAGTTACCACCCAGTTAATCCATATCGGTGGATTAAGCCACTGATTAAGTCATAACATCCATAGTCTGATCGTATTACCTCTGAATGCTCTTGCATTATCTTATGCATGAGCTTTTGAGGACACCACATATCCAAACCATAACATCCTCCATTAGACATACTTACTGTGTACTAAAATACATTTTAGATAAGATCTAATCCTGAAAGTAGGTTTGGGATCACTTTTATAACTCCATTATGCCAGGCACTAGGGCACAAGCCCATAATTCCTGCAATTACGGAGGCTAAGGCAGGAGGATCACAAGTTTGAGGCAACTTAATGAGACCCTATCTCAAATTGTTTTTAAACTAAAAAAGGACTGGAATGTAGCTCAGTGGTAAAGCACAGGACTCAGTCAGGCAGAGGAAGCAACTGCCATCAGAAAGGAAGGATGCTTTCTGGATTTTATTTACTTTTTCTTTTTTTAAAGAGAGGGACAGGGCTGAAGCAGTGGCTCAGTGGTTACAGCGCTTGCCTGGCATGCTCTAGGACGCAGGTTCAAACCCCAGCACTATGTGCACAATGAAGTGTCAGAGCAATGAAAGTCACATGAAAAACTAAATTTAAAAAAATTTCTTCTCTTTCTCTTTCTCACTGTCCCTCTTTCTTTAAACACACACACACACACACACAGAGAGAGAGAGAGAGAGAGAATTCATTTTTTATTTAGTTTTTCACGTGGCTTTCATTGCTCCAACACTTCATTGTGTATGTGGTGTTGGGGTTCAAACTCATGTCCTTGTGTATGCAAGGCAAGTGCCATAAATGCTGAACCACCACTGCAGCCCAGGAAGGACACTTTCTGGTATTTAGCTCTAGGAAGGACTGGTTGGAGAATCCAAGTTGTTCTCATTCATTTATCTGTCACTTGATGGGGATGGCTGGAAGCCTAGGGCTCACCTGGTACTATCTCATAGTGAGAATCCAGCCTGGTAGTCTCAAGGTATTTCTGTTTTTAACATGGTGACTCAATACCTCTAGAGGAAACTTTCCAAGGAAAATGAATTAGAAATCGCCAATTATTGGCCAGGCTCAGAAAGTAATACATTATCACCTCTACAATACTCTATTGGTCAAGCAAACATACTGCCCTGATTTAAGGAGCAGAGACATAGATTTTTGGCTGTTGATGGGAGAAGTATCAAATTTTTTTTCAGCCATCCTTAAATCCACCATAAATTCTATGAGCTAGATTTTCTTAATCTTATTTTACAAGTGAATAAACCAAAGAGTAGTGAGGATAAGTAATTTTGCTTAGTCATACAGTTAGTTAGGGCAGAGCCAGAATTCTAACTTAATAATTCATCTACATGGGAAAGTAAGTAAATTAGCTGACTACTCCCAGAAAGTGGTATTTAAAACGGCATCACTTTCTGGAGAAGCAAGGTATTTGCCCTCGGGGTCCTGTTTTCTATTAGCTCAGTATACAAGATTTCTCCTTTCCTTGCACTCCTGCTCTCAGGTGGATTTCTGCAAGTTGTACTTCATGTTTATGAACGAACAAATGATCACATACTACAAAGGTTTTATAAAAGCAATGTCCTGTTCCATCTATGAAAGTGCATCTGATATATTTAACCTGACAATATGATCTGTCAAAGCTGGAGGAAATAATGAGGGAAACTGGCCCAACAAGGGACAACCGCCTGGTGAAGATGAAGTAACAGGAACCTTAGGGAACAAAGGGACTTTGTCATCCTAGAGTGATGGCCATCAGGGGAAGGAAAGCTGGCTTAGGAGGCAAGCACTCTCTCTGTGTGGCAGGCAGAACCCAGTGGTTCTGCAGGGGAAGATTGTGCCTGACAGGTAGGGCTTTCAAAAATAAAATTCTGCATTAACTCCTGGAACTACTCCTGGGAAGAAGAAAAACAAGCAAGGACCAGTGTGGCTACCCAGGAAGTATCATTAGAACAAGAACAAGAAATGATGTAAGTCTGTCTGTGCAGAGATTGTGGCTCCATCTGTCGACGGATCATAGAGGAAGCAGAACTACTCAAGTCCTATCTTGGTTCTTCTTTTCCTTAAAGGGAATGGGCATTTGAATAGAAAGAGTAGCATGAATGTTGAAGAAACTGAAGTCTATGTAGGGGAGATGATGGTGAGCAAAGCCCCTCCCTATCGCACGTGGATTCATGGCTTCCTAAGAATACAACATGTGGCTGGAGAGGTGGCTTGGCAATTAGGGAGCTTGCCTGACATTCTCAGGTACACAAGTTGAGTTCCAACCCCAGCACCATGTACACAACGAAGTGTCTAATCAGCTCCCAGAGTAGAAGGCTCAAGTGTCCATAGACAATGGCAGGAAGTCAGACGTCCAAATGGAGTCGGAAGAGCAGGAATGGAAAGTGACTGTTAATTTTCACCAGGTTTCTGTAGGGGTAATAGAAATGTTCTGAAATGAGTGGCCATAGTTTCACAACTTTGTAAAAGAACTAAAAACCCTTGAACTGCATATCTTTAAAAGATAGATTTTTATAGTATATGAACTATATCTTGGCTTTTTAAAAGAATTCATTATCACATTTTATCTGTTCTAGGTATCAATTTTCTTTTCCATATCTACCTACACTGGAAGAAAAAAAATCAGTAACCAGTGCACAAATCCCACCCATTTAAAAGATAAAACCAAATTCTATTAAGAAAGTTCTTATTCCTTGTGACTGAAAACAAAACACACAAACAAAGTTTTGGTCTGGGTTAACAGGGCTTGCCTGCCATATGCAAGTACACGAGTTCAAACCCCAGCACTACATACACAGCACTGTCGGAGCAACAAAGAGACTAAACAAAAATTCTCTCTCTCTGTCTCTCACTGTCCCTCTATCTTACAAACAAAAAGTTTTGGTCTTTAGTTTTAGAGAAAAATAAAGGAATATAACCAAACATTTAAAAATAAAAGCAAATATTGGTTTTTGTCATTTTTAAAAAGAAAGAAATGAGAAAGATGGGTAGAATCACAACTACAACAAAGTTACATTAAATTACCCATCACAAGAAAGGTGGATGGATATTCAATTAGCTAAAGTGGTTAGTCCAGTCCCTCAGTAACTCTCTAGCAACCAACTGAATGTGCAGCTGATGAAGGAGACATGGCAAGGAGCAAGAATGAAAAAGACAGAGCTGAGCACGGTGGTGCACACCTGTAAACCCAGCAACTGAGGAGGCTAAGGCAGGGGGATCACAAGTTCAAGGCAGCCTCAGCAACTTAGCGAGGCCCTAAGCAACTTAGAGAGACCCTGTCTCGAAAACAAAAAAATAAAAAAGCACTAAGATTGTTCCCCAGTAGTTAAGTGCCCCTGGGTTCAAACCCTGGCACAAAAAGAAAAAAGAAAGAAAAAGAAAAAAAAGAAGAAGAAAAAATTACTTAGAGACTTTAGTGGCCACAAACTTTATGAAAAGCATGAGCGTGAAGGTGCTACTGAGTCATTAGTTCATATAAGCTATGGGATCTAGTTTCCGGCATAGGAGTGGGAGTTGGTCCTATTCATGTGGATCAGAATGATAACTAGGGGTCCATATGCCATTCTGGGTGCCACAGTCTAAGATCGCAGGCATACCAGAACACAACAAAATCTTTAAAGTCTGACACCATGACACAACTGGGACCATTATAAGGACAAACACTATTTAGTTTGGAAAAAATGAAGGCGAGAGGGAAATATGATAATTGTCGTTAAAAAATGATCAGAATGATTCAATTTATCTTTAGACTCCAAAGAGAAGTGTTCTTCGTGATCTTATTAGTAGGGCTTTGAAAAGAAAAAACTTAAGGTTGCCAAACATTTAAGAATCAAGTTAAATAACCTCATATAAAATATGAACCAGAAGTCATAATTAACTGGTGTTACCAAAAAAAAAAAAAAAAAAAAAAAAAAAGAGAGAGGTAGCGAGAAAGGGGGCATTCATTTTAAAGTAGAAAAGGAACCTGAAAGTCAGACACAAGGAAAAAGGGATAAGACAATTAAATATGTTGTTGGGGGCTGGAGCACTTGTCCAGCATGCACTAGTGCACGTGTTCAAATACTCGAGTTCAAACCCCAATACCACGTACACAACAAAGTCTCGGAACAATGAAAGTCACATGAAAAACTAAATAAAAATTGTTTCTCTCTCTCACTGCCCCTCTCTCTTTAAAAAAAAAAATATGTTTGTTGGATAGATTTTCAAAGCATGTCCCCAAGTGATTCTTTTTTTTTTAGAAAGGGACAAAGAAAGAATCAATTTTCTTTAGCTTTTCATGTGGCTTTTATTGCTCTGACACTTCATCGTGTACATAGTGTGGGATACAAATCTGCATACTCACACATGCCAGGCAAGTGCTGTAACTGCTGAGCCACCACTCCAGCCCCAAAATTCTAAGTTTTTAACTTGGTTTCCAAACTTCCTAGTATGGCACCAGATTTTTTTTTTTTTGTACTAGGGGTTTAACCCAGGGTGTTTTGCCACTGAGTTACATTCCCACTTCAATTTTAATTTTTATTGTGAGACAGGGTCTCACCAAGTTGCTAAGGGCCTAAGTGGCTGAGACTGGCCTCAAACTTGTGATGATGCTCCTACCCTCAGCCTCTTGAGTCACTGGGATCACAGGCCACCAAACCTGGCTCACCTGGGTTTTTTCTTTTTTAGAAAGAGTTAATTTTTGCTTTTCATTTGGTTTTTGTTCTTCCTCCATTTAGTTGTGTATGTGGTGCCAGGTATGGAACCCAGGTCCTCACACATGCCAGGCATGTACTCTACCGCTGAGCCACTTCTCCCACCCTCCAGAATTACTTTTAAAAAATCAATCTCTGTTCCTTCCCATCACCAGTCCTGTTTCCTGGCCAAACTCCCATATCTACCACTCCCTATGAACACAACTCTATTGCGTTCCTGAGCACACCTGTTCATCCCATTTTCTCCACCTATATCACCTCTTTATATCTACCAAATTTGTTATCCATCCTTCCCACCTTGAGGCAAAGAATCAATAGTGAGTTCAAAAGTTACCCCTTCACCCACATCCTCTTCTGAACTTTTGACTTCTTAGGTCTCAGTTTCTTCATCTTAAAGCCAGCATCATAATAAAACCAACGTCATAGAATTTAGCAAAATTAAGTGAGTTTGGGGCTGGAGCGGTGGCTCGGTGGTTACAGCACTTGCCCAGCATAAGCAAGTACACGAGTTCAAACCCCAGCACCCACGTACACAGCTAAGTGTCAGAGCAATGAAAGCCATGTGAAAAACTCAATAAAAATTGTTTCTCTCACTGTCCTCAAAAAAAAAAAAAATTGAGCTTATAAAAGTGAAGGACCTAAAACCATGCCAAGACTGTATGAGCTCTGTAAATTATAATTCTTATAAAGATTTTGATCCTATTAGTATGATCTCTTTACAAGATGAAGTTAGGAGCACAAGACACAGTTCCCTAAGAAGTAACTGATATCACCTATTATAGATTCCTTACTACCTCTTCTAGATTCTTCTGCTATTGGCTAGCTGATCTTGGCTGCTTGTCTAGTAGGCAACCTAGACCCATATCCATGAGGAGTCTGAGCTCCTGGCTACTGTATCCCTGGCAGACCGCAGCAGCTATAATTGCTCACTCAGCTGATGGCACCAAGGGACATTTCAGTGGCTCTCCTGAGCTCTAAACATACTATTCCCTATATACATCCCAGACCAGCAATCCCACCTCCTCCTGATAATCAGAGCCAATCACTTTCCAGGGTAGCTCCTTTCTTAGCCTACTAATCTAATGACATGAAAATGAAAAATGGCAAGGTATAAACATAGTTTTAGATTTAGTAGAACTCTGACTGGTAATCTTAACATATCCCCTTCTGGGAACCAGAATTTCCAGAACCCAAAATTTTAAGTACAAGAAATACAAATTCCCCAAACTGGAGCTGACAGTGAACTGCACTACATCTTCTTCTACCCCCTACATATTTTTTAAAACAATTTTTTTAGTTGTAGATGGACACAACGCCTTTATTTTATTTTTATGTGGTGCTGAGGATCAAACCCAGTGCCTCACCCATGCTAGACAAGCACTTTACCACGGGGCTCCAGAAATTATTCTCATCAGCATACTCTTCAATATATGGTAAGGCTGGCAACTCCAAGCCCATATGTCCACTGTCGTGTCTTCTTAACAAAAAGTAGGCATATATTGGTCTGCATAATATGTGGGCTCCCGTGTTGGTGAAACACTCTTTAGACCTTGAATGCTGGTACTGGCTGAGAAACTGAAGGCAGGAAAGGCAAATTCATACCCAGAATACATTTTGATTCAACTCAGTTGCCCTTTTCAGGTAGAAGGGTTCTGATACAATCAACTTGTGATTGCATGCTTGGTCTCCTCAAAGTGTTTACCATATTGAGGGTTCAGACTCATCTCAGCTCCTGACTCATCTCAGTGTGGGAGCTTGATCAATCTTGGTGAAAGCAAACCCAAATTGTGCATCACCTTTATCTCTACTATTATGGCTACTCCATTTATAGGTGCAAACACCAAGTGACAGAGGGCAAAGGTTGGCTGACATCTCCCGGATGAGTCCTCCTGACAGCCTGGTTCATCACGTGTCCTCCACAGTGAATGTTCTTTAGCTGCCATTAATGCGCAATCAAGGATGCTGTGCTTTCTGCCGCTTCCCATAAGCACATGCACATGTCTTTTCTTAAGACCTGGCCATCCATTTTTAGCAAAGAAAATTTATCCCAGGTAAAGATACATCTGCATTCCTCGACTTTGGAGAATAGTTTGGTTATCAGTCAGGGGCCTAGAAAATTGAAGGTATACAATTAGCCCTTCCGGGTAAAAAGGAAAACTGCTTCTGGCAGTCTATACAAATTTGTATGGAGAGAAATGCATTAGCTAGATTAAAATCTGTGTATGCCAAGTACCAGGGGCTGTAATGATTTGTTCCAGTAAAGATTTTGTATCCAAGACAAACACTGCAGTCAAAGTTACCAGCTGATTAAGATTACAATATTCTTAGTCATTCTCCAAGATCTATCCAAACCTTGCAAGGTAAAACTGGTGGGCTAAATGGGAATGTGATGGGAATCATCAGCCCTGCATCTTTCAAGCCTGCCCCTCCCTCCCTCCCTCTCCCCCCCCCCTTCCCTCTCTCTCTGTTGTTGGGAAGTTTTTTCTTTGTTTTGGTGGTGGGGGGGGGGTTGTACCAGGGATTGAACACAGGGACACTTAACCATTGAGCCACATCCCCAGTACCACTTTTACGTGAAACAGGGGTCTTGCTAAATTGCTTAGAGCCTCTCTAAGTTGCTGAAGCTGGCTTTGAACTCATGATCCTCCTGCCTCAGCCTTCCTAGTAGCTGGGATTACAGGAGTGCATCAGTGTGACCAGCCTGCATCTTTCAAGTCTTGATAGAAGCAATAAAATCTATAATTCACCCACAGATTGCAATATTGCTTCTGGTTTACTATCCTGTGAGAAAGGGGAAATTCTAAAAGCTCTACCTAGCCCTGCCTATCATAATAGCTTTTATGCCTATATTATAGAGCCAGTGCAGAGATTCTAACAGCTACAAATATGTTTATTCCAACACTGCATTCAGGAACTTGGAAAATAACCATAGGCAGGGACCCTGGAACAATGAGGCCATCATGAGCAGGAAATGATTTATTCCATTTTGTCACTTGACCACCATGAACCCCCATTTGATTACTGACCATGGTAGCATTTTGCTCACCCAAGAATTAGCATCAGTTCAGAGCCAGTCTAGTAATACCTAAAAGGTATAAGTATTGCCACTTCCTCAGTGCCCAGTCACTCTAAATAACCAGAGATGCCCTTGGGGAAGGCTTGGGGGAAGGTTCACATACAGTAAGATCAGCCTCCCCCATCTAAGAGTTCCACATCTGCAGAATCAGTCAACTGTGGATCAAAACCATTCAAAGGAAAAAACTATCTGTGCTGAACAGACAGATTCCCCCATCATTAGTCCCTAAACAATAGAACATAGCATTTACATAGTATTAGATATTACATGCAATCTACAGATGGGAGGATATGCATAAGGTTACATGCTAATACTATAGATTTTATATAAGAGACTTGAACATATATGGATTCTGATAGTCCTGAAATCAATCCCCCAAGCAAAATGAGGGAGAACCAAACATCCTTGCAATAACATTGACAGGGCTTTGCTGAGGGGCCCCACATGCCTTTCAATATAAGGAGTGTTTAAACTGACTTAGGTCTGGAAAATGGATGAATGACCATCGTTACTCTTCATTGTGGCAACCTAAATTAAGTTCTTGGTCACCAGATCTTGAGGTGAGGAGAGTCTTTGTTGTTGTTGGTATTTGTTTTCCTGATTGATAGATGCAGCAATATTCTAGAATGCCCATGTCTTTTCATTTCTAGTGACTTTATGATCAATGGGCCGCTGTCAATGAAAGCTGCAGGTGAAACTGTTCTGCTAACCAGTGCCTCCTCTGACATGTGCTGAGGTTCCAGTAAACTTCAGTTGGTCCACAGAAAGCCACTGCTGGAGAACTACAGAAGCTTTCAGAGAGCGAACGCCAGTGGGCCTTTCTCTGCCCACCGTTAGCAGCCAGACCATCAGAGAAAAACAAAAACAAAATCACGTGAAAACCAGAAAGAGAAATTCCTTCCTTCCCTACACTGCACTACCCCTCCAGCACCCTCTACTGATAAAACCTAATCTTTCATGATATGTCAAAGGAGAAATGATTTCATAATCTAGCTCCAAAATCATAAAACAGAGGGGAAGGGGGGGTAGGAGAGATTTAGAACTGAGAAACAATAAGCTGATAAATGGCACATATGTTCACTTCTAAGAGTCTCTGATCCCTTTCTCTACACTATACCAAGGCAGCTCTGGCTTTTCTACCTCCTTCAATGTGGGTCATTGTTTTTTCCAATGTTTCAGGAGTCTGCCAACATATTGAGAATGACTCCAGGAACACTTGCCAAAAGATTAAATCCTTAAGCACAGGAGAGTATTCACATTAACACTCTCCTTCCCCAACTCCCGGCCCACCACTCCCAAGATCCATTCCCAAGCTAATATGCCAGTTTGTATTAGCCAGATCCTGAAGCTCAGTTCCTATCTCCCTCAGTGGGGCCAGCACTTCCACAGTCAGGACCTGATAATACTTGACCCAAATTATTAGTCTAATGGCCAGGAAGGGAGATGAGAGCAGATCAGTAGAAGCACATAAAGCATCTGCTTTAGTTACTGCCTTGCAAAGTCTTCAGACAAGAGTCTTGCTACCCTCTAGCAAGAGGAAATAGACCATTGTTGCAACAGCAGAGGGTTCAGGGGAATCTGGGGATTTGGGGGGTTTTGTTTTTCAAGGCCCAGGCTGGCCTTGAACTCACAATTCTCCTGCCTCAGGGTCCCAAACAGCTGGGATTACAGGCACACACCTCCATACCTGGTGGGCTTAACGTTTTCTAGTGTATCCAGGTGGCCTTGTCCCAAGTCTCACACCTTCGCTATCACGACCCTTTGCTTTGCCCTAAGAGAAGCCTCTAATGTAGTGTTCTATGAAATTCGGTTACTTTCATGCTTAGTTCCTGGGCTTCATCTCAGGCTCTGCCTTCTGTCTGTTGCATTAGAGCCCTTCAGACTCTGACATATGCTTCACTTTGGTACTGATATCATCATGTTCTCTTTTCTAATACATCAGTAAGCACCAAAAAAAAAAAAAAAAAAAAAAAAAAAAAAAAAAAAAAAAAAAAAAAAAAAAAAAATCAACCATCTAATTCCACTCTCCTTTGAATTACTAGCTCCCAGTGATCCAGGCCTGGTGGTGCACACCTGTAATCTCAACAGCCCAGGAGGCTGAAGCAGGAGGATCACAAGTTCAAAGCCAGCCTCAGAAACTTCATGAAGCTCTAAGCAACTTAGGGATAACCAGTCTCAAAATTAAAAATAAATGAAAAGAGCTGGGGATGTGGCTCAGTGTCTATCACAAGGCTGCAATGAAGGTGTTGGCCCAGGGTCTACTGGCTCATCTGGGAGCTCAGCCTGGGAAGCGTCAATTTCCATACTTACTCAACAGTTGACGGAAGCTTTTAGTTTCATACAGGTTGTTGGCCACAGGCTGCCCTCAGTTCCTGGCCAGGAAGCTTTCCTCCCCAAAGCAAGCAAGCTGAGATCAGAGAGGTGGCTTAGACAGGTATCACAGTCTTTTGTAACCTAATTGAGGAAGCAATGTCTCTTAGCCTTACCATATTCTAATGATCAAAAGCAAATTGCTGCGTTTATTTCATGCTCAAGGAGAAGGGATTACACAAGGTAGTGACTACCAGGAGGAGGAGATCATTTGGGTCCATCTTAGAAGCTGCCTACTGCAAGTTCAATACCAGACATAGTACTAGAGAGGATAACTTCAGTATGATCCCCTGGGGAACTCCCTGGGAACTCTGGAGTGAGTCAGGCCTCAGAGTTGCTCCAACCCAAAGAAAGGGGGCTAGAGATTTCTGCTTCACATCCATGGGTCGTTGCTTAAGGGTACGACTAGTGGGCCACAAATGTCCAGGCACATCTAGCTCTGTACATCCATGTAAGGTAGGTTTCAGTAGGCCGAACCAGTCCTCCCAAAAAGAGAGCTACAGGTCCTGGCTGTTGGAAGTGAAAGCACACTGAATCCAGTTAAAAGGGACCCAAGAGGCTCTGAGAAAAGTGTCAGCAAAGTACTCTACAGTGAGTGAGAGAATGAGAAGGGCACGTTCTGTGGAGTTATCCACACCAAATAATTACTAAGCACCTAGTATTTTGTGTGGTGATTCTAGTCAGAAGCCTTTGATTTTGAGTAATGAAATTACTTATACTTTTTTTTTCCTTTTCAGGGCTGAGGACCGAACTTGGGACCTTGCACGTGCTAGGCAAGTGCTCTGCCACTGAGCTAAATCCCCAACCCCGAAATTACTTATACTTTTGAAGAACTGCTGAAAAACTGCTCATGGGACCTAAGATAGGTACTGTGGCTCAAGAGGCCTAATCCCTGAACTAGGAACAGCAAAATCTTAGGAAATCTATGAAGCTACTCTTGCCATCTCTGTTAGTCTCTGGGGTCAAGAGTTTTTCATTTCTTTTGTTTTCTAAATCCCTGCTTTGCTTTCCTCTCTGAGAACAGATTTTCTCTACCCTTTGAAAATATGGATGTATATGACATCAGTCCTGTGCTTGAATTCACCTGTCAGCCCCCTGATGATCTTTCAGATCCGATTGCTACAAACAGTGGACACAGTTTCTCCAAATTCCTTTAGCTACATGAAAGAAAATAATTCACAATATTAACCACAGTTATCTATAAGTTGTAGAACTGTAAATAGTTTTGTTTAAACTATTCTGGGTTTTTTCCATTTTTCTATGTTAGCATGCATTACATTTATAGTCAGCAAGGGAAAAAAACATCTGGACTGGATTTTCTCCACCTCATCCCAATCCGCCATCACTAAAACCCCCATTCCTTATTTCTCTGCTTCACCCCTTCCTAGTAGAAGATACTTTGAAAGATGTAGAATTTTATGCATTATACTGCTAATTAGGCTATGAGGGGCAGTCATAATGAGTAATGGAAGTAATATTATTTGCTCTGAGGAACCTGAAAAACCTGCCATATGCCATTCCTCTAGCATGAAACTGGGCCCGGAATTGAAGATTCTATAGGACAAGAGAGGACGAGAAAAGACCCATCAGGGTGAGCTCATAAGACATACTATTGGGTGATTCCAGGCAGAAAGGAAACTTTGGCGCCTCCTGTGGACTTAGTGTGTAATCGTGAATATGTGGTGACAAGCTAGTTTGTCCTCACTGTAATCAGCTACCAGATAGCACAGGTAAAAACAAGGAATTGCAAATAAACAAAGCCAAATAATAATCTGAGGGATCATATGATAAATAACAAGTAAGAGGTTAAAAATAAATGTCAAGGAGCCAGGCACCATGGCATACGCCTGTGATCCCAATGACTCAGGAAGCTAAGGCAGGAGGAACACAAGTTTGAGGCCAGCCTCAGCCACTTAGCAAGACCCTGTCTCAAAATAAAAAAGAAAAAGACTACAGAGGGAGTTCAGTGGTAAAGCACCCCTGGGTTCAATCAGTAATAGTAATAATGACAATAATAAAGTGTCAAGGAAGAAATCTCCAATTTTTTTCTTCGTCTATGGTCATTTTTTTCTTCCTAACCTTTACATAAATATTTTTGAAACTGAAAAAAAGATGCTGGTAAATCCTAAAGATCTCTAGTGTGAAAAACATAACAGGGCATTTTTAAAACCACTGCTAATCCTGTTAAGTCATATCTAGTTTTAGTCTGTGTCAGTGGGCTGCAAGATCATTTTCACCTACATCAGGCCAAGCTTCAAAAATGAATAACAAGAAAGAATACTCCTCTATCTTCTGGCAGCATAGCAAATAATCCAATGTGGACAATTTGTTTTTAATATTAATTTTAAATTTTTTGAAAATTTTCCTCATTATATTACACCCCTTTTGTTCCAGAAATTCTTTTTTATGACTAATGTACATCTCTCATGTAGTCACATAAATAAGCCCAGTTCTCATCTTTGTTTCCATGTGGTAGAGAATAATAGCTGCTTACCATCTTCCGTAGAAACCCTTCGTTGTTAGAGCCCACCACGACGTTGCCCGTCTATTCTTTAAACACCTAGTAAACTGCATGTGTTTGGAGAATGAAGCTATAAAGAAAGGCCAATTTCAAACAAACATGTGGCTTCCCTTTGAATCTATTCCTTATTTTTCTTGCTCTCCTAAACCCTAGAACTAAATCAAATATTCGAACTTTCTGTGTAACTTCTAAGTAATAAATTCTTCCTATTATAAATGAAAGAAACAGAATATAAAGGGATTACACAGACGGGTTGGAGTGCATGGCTATACGAATCCACGCAAGAAATCGTAAGTGCAGGACAGTTTACCCCAATAGTCATTGATATTTAGTAAAATGGCTCCATCTAGCGTTCTAGACTAGTAAGAGCATCTGCAAGAGAAGGGCAGAGAGAAAACTGTAAATCAATACCAGTACAAAATGACAACTCCAGCAACTAGCAGGGGCAGGCAATTTAATAACCATAGGTCGATTGACTCTGGGGGACCATAACTCTTACTCTATTGACTGGGTCACTGGAGCAGCTTAACAAATAATGTAGCCTCTTTCCAGAGAACAACTGGCACTGCTCTGAAAATGATAGGTCCTACTGAATGTCTGGAAAGATGAGAGGAGATTAGATTAGAAAGATTAGATTAGAAATTGCCAGGCTAAGCAATTTCTAAGCATTTTGCATATTTCTTCACTTACTAATAACATCCACATTATGAGGTAAGTATTATTATCCTCGTTTTACAGGTGAGAAACTGAGATCCAGAAAGCCTAAAATCCTACCCTGTTTACACAATACAGCCATTCTTTCCCTTGTACTGTTACAGGCTCTGGCCTTCCGGGAAACTGAGGCAGTGTGAAGACCCCCCCACACTTCAAACCCCAATTTTTGCAATCAAGTCAGAAAGATTTTAGACAATGTTGCTCAGCAAAATAGGCATGAGTTAGAAGAGATGGGAAAGGGGAAAGGGACACTATCAAAGGAGAGAGTATGTCCTCTCAGAGAGGAAAGGGACCATGTACCTCTCCTGCACTACCGTTTTATTGGGAATCCCAGAGAAGTTTCCACCTCTTGACTTGACTGACAGCAAGATGACATCAAATTTTCAAGTCTCCACTGCCACGACAACCCTAGGTAACTTTGGCCCATGCTGACAGATTCTAATTGGAATCTGAACCATAAAATTGTTACAGATTTTATGGTTAGGAGGGATTATTCTTATCTCCCTGAGTTCCCGGACCTGGTCTGTTAAAAGGGTCACAAGTCTCCCCCTTCAGGGTAGCATGGGTTCCTCTTATCAACATTATTTCAGGCCAACGTTTCTCCTACAGATAACAGGAATGTGACATATCCTGACAAGTCAGGTAGGGCTGCAGGTAAATTGCTTCTTGGAAAAGAAAGCATGTGGGGGTCAGCACAGTGGGACCATTTTGTAGAATTATTCTCTTCCCGCCACTCACGTTTGTCCGTCTCCTATCAGTGCCGCATCTGGGGAGATGCGCAGCAATCCTACCAATCTCCTTTCTTTTGCATCACGCTCCACAGACAGAACCAGGGAGACACTCCTAACACCACCCTGCGTCCGAGGACTTACACCACAAAGAGTCCACACTGTGATACAAAACTGTTGAAAGATGCCAAAACGGAATTTGGAAATCCTGGGACATAAAGGGACTAGGTAGGGGCTAGTAATTCGGCAGTTACAGCACTTGCCTGGCACGCGTGAGGATGCAGGTTCGAACCCCAGCACCACATACACAATAAAGTGTTGTAGCAACGAAAGCCACATGAAAAACTAAATGAAATCATTTCTCCCTCCCTATCTCTATCTCTCACTGTTCCTCTCTCTTTAAAAAAATAAAAATGAAAATAAAGAGACTAGGTAGAAAAATACTTCCCTGCAGCTCAGTTTAAACATTATTTTATTTGCCTTTGGGTCAGAAGTTCCTTGGTACCAGTGGCTACTCTGATAGGTTACAGTAGTACTAAAATAAATCTCAACCAACTGACTAAAAGCACAGTGAAAATTCCTTATTCACAGGCGTATTTCTTTTGTTATGATAAAGCTCCTGGCATTGACACAGCTGAATCCAAAGAGATAAACCTGAATTCTCAGAAAAGGACAGAAGAACTCAATATTAGAAAGAAAGAGGAACTAGAGCTTTGGCTCAGCGGTTAGAGTTTGCCTGGCATGTTGAGGACCCGGGTTGGAGTCCCGGCACCTTACACACAATGAGGTGTCTGCAAAGGAGGGTCCAGATGCAAATATAAATAAAAATGATACTCTCAGGCTGGAGCAGGGGCTCAGCGGTTGCAGTGCTTGCCCGGCATGCGCACCAAGTACATGATGAAGTGTCGGAGCAATGAAAGCCACATGAAAAACTAGGTAAAAAATTGATTCTCTCTTCCTCTTAAAAAAAAAAAAATTGATACTCTCTCTAAAAAAAGAAAGAACTGCCAAGGATTCAGATTCTAGCTAACTACTGTCACTTGGCTAATGAAGTTGCTCCCCAGGTTAACTAATCAGCATTTGTCTTAAGGCATGGTGTAGAAAGAAGGGCTTAAAAGATACTTTAAAAAAGAAAAAAAAAAAGACCTTGTATAAAGTAGTGGATTCATAAGACATTACATTTTCATACATAAAATTATTTTTAACTCAGCCATTAAGCCAATTAAGTAAATGAATCAATGACTCAAACAGAAATAATTAAAACAGTAATAATATTACAAAAAGAAAAAAGTCATGACAAGTTCCTGCTATAAAAAAAGGATGAGAAGACATGGGAAATACAATTTAAAATAACAGAAAAATACATTGAGTTTATTAAATCCTGGGGGTATTTTTTGTTGTTGTTGATTTCTCATGTGTCCTAAAAGAAACATCTTTGAAGTATGATTGCATCCAGAAAAAATATTGAGAATTCCACTCTAATGGAGAAGATAAACCAAAGAGACATTAAAGAGAATTTTATATTTCTGCTAACATAAACACACACGTGCGCTCGATTCTGATGATTTACAGGCAACTGTAGGATATTCTCAAAGAAGGGGAAATCTTAGCCTGTTCTGTGTTCCATCACACATTAAATAAATAAACCAGTCTGCTCAAAGGGAGTTAATTAAATTGAGTATTTTATGGCTTCCCAATAGGTCAATAACATCTCTAAATAGAACCCAAACCACTTTAGCTTCCAGATTTGCCCTAGAATCTACATACGTACAGCAAAAGGTCATTATGATTCTGTGGCCCTTACTCTGGCGTTGCGGTGGGTAGGGATAGAGGTTCCAGAATCAAGAGCCATGCCTTTCTTCTGTGAAGAGGAACTCAGTTGTTCCCATCAGCAAAACAGAAGGTCTGAGAGGTTCCAAAGCAGTCACTATGGTGCTTATCCACCCGTTGCCTCTTGAGGGGTCTCCCCAGAAACCACAAATTTGCGAAGTTCCTGCCGGTGCCCAGAGATACACACTCTATGTCTTGGAATACAGATTGGCCAACTAGTGCTAGCTGGAGTGGGAATGGCCACTGTGGAAGGATAGAGGGATATGAGAACATTCTGGGGGTTCAAGTAAATCCTTGAAGAGTTACACAAAGGGTGTGTTCATGGGGAGAGAGGTTGTTGAAAGGGTAGGTGAGGCACAAACTATGAGAAGGTTTCTATGAGTACTAAGGTTTATACCTTGGATTAAACTTCAGCTTAGTGTTTCTCAAATGTAAATAATGTCTGAACCTCTCCAAAAGGAAAAAAAATTCACAAACCCTGTATTGGCTCAAATTCTCATTAAATATAGTGGCAGAGACAGATGGAAGTTCCCTAACATTCATTTTCCCCACCTTTCTTTTAATTAATAGAATTCCTCAAGACTTACCTAGCGCCTATACTTTGCAGCCTCCCTTGCAACTGAGTATGGCCACAGGGCCCAATTCTGGCCGAGAAGTAAACAAAGAGAACACACAGATGCTCCCCCATTTGCAAGAGGGTCACAATCAAATAAACCCATCTCAAGTTAAAAATATCCTAAGTAGTAACTGCATTTACAACACCGAACAAGCTTAGCCTAGCCTACACTAAATGTGCTCAGAACGCTTACATTAACCTACAGGTGGGCAAAATCATCTAGCAAAGTCTGCTTTATAATGAAGTGCTGAAATTCTCACACCATTCACTGAATATTGGACTCAAAATCAAGAGCAGAATGGGGGATGGGTACTCACCATAACACACGGGCACTCTGCAGATGTGATGAGAAACCCGGAAACAAAATACAACATCCAAACAGTGCTGACATCGAAGCACACTGTAAAGTTTCAGCTGTGTCCCTTGCAATCTTGCGATTGGGTGGAAGCTGCGGTTCACTGCCACTGACCAGCACTCAAGACAATGTCCTCTGGCACATCACGAGCAAGAAAAGGTCCAAATTCAAGATCTGAAGTACGGTTTCTATCAGACGCACATGCCTGTTGCACTACTGTTAAATTAAAAACGTTAACAGGCCGTTGGAAGTTGGGGACGGTCTACAAACAGCTTCTGGCCTTGTTCTCTTAGTCTGCTGTCCTCTGCGTCCTCTTGGCTCGCTTGTTCTCACAGCTGGTCATCCAGTGAAGCGTTGACAAGCCCACCCCCACCACGTGAACGCAGGCACCTGCTTTACAAGATGGGACCAGAAGGAGCCGCAGCACCTGGGAATTGTGGCAATGCAGGCTCTGAGGCTCCGTCCTGGACCTCCTGAGGCCAACTGCATTTTAACAAGATATCCAGGTGATTCATGTTCGCATCAGAAGGCAGAGCAACAAACTAAGAGGTGTTTAGTTCCGTGGAGGGCCCTAAGCCCCTGGACCCCCTACCAGCTCAAATTTTATGTGAGAGAGACGTAGACCTTCTCCATTTGTGTAATTATAATAATATAATAAACACAAACTTACAACACGGTCTGAACCCCCATCATCACAGCTTTTCTTAACATAGTATGTTTATGTTCTGCTTTGACTTTACTCAGTACTACTGTCACAACTAAATCATATAACATAGTGGTTTTGTTTTGCTGCCGCTGTTGTTGATGGTGTTGTTAGCAGGGATTGAACCCAGGGGTGCTTGACCACTGAGCCACATACCCAGCCCCATTTTCATTTTTTATTTTGAGACAGGGTCTCACTAAATTGCTTAGGACCCCGCTAAGTGCTGAGGCTCGCTTTGAACTTGTGATCCTCCTGCTTCAGCCTCCCAAGTGGCTAAGATTACAGGTGTGAGCCACTGCACCTGGCACCACAGCAATTTTGTTGAATAGTTAAACTGATTAATTTTATGGCTGTGAGCCAGTGCATAAATTTATAAGTCACATAAAATCAAAATTATAAACCAATAAAAGTCCAAATTTACAATTGTTTTAATACAATAAGGAAGAGAATGTTTTTCTGTTGGAAAAAAAATCAGTTTTCACAACTATAGAACTGATTCTTCTGCACAAATTTTTTTAAGTTTTGCAGATCCATACTACCACGTGGTGGGAGTTTTGCTGGGGATGGGGTGTTCTTGTTGTTTTGTTGTACTGCTGGGGATTTAACCCAGAGTCATTTTATACTGAGATAAATCACCAGCCCTTTTTATTTTTTATTTTGAGACAGGGTCTCTGTAAATGCCCAAGGCTGGCCTTGACCTGCTTCAAACTCCTGAGTCACTGGGGTGAGGGGTAATGCCCCCATGTCCAGTCTGTTCTGTAATAGCTCCCTTATCTTACCCAGTTCCTCTACCTGAAGTGCTATCAAATCACCATTAGCCCCAAGTGTCATGATATCATCTGACTTCATTTGACCTAAATGCATAACTTGTATATCACCTGTTCTTGTCCCATTAATTCAGGACAATCTAAGAAGTACTACTTAACACCTACAATTTTGTAAATGCAATTGCAACCACAAATTATAAGATGATCACTCAGAAACCTAGAAACATAAAACTTCTATTCACATAAAGAAACTATACACAAATAATCGTAGCAGCTCTATTTGCAATAACCCCAAACTAGAAACATCCCTAATATCCTTCAACAGGTAAATGGAGAAATAAACTGCAGCAAATCCTACAATGGAGCACCACCTAGCAACAAAAAGAAACACCGATACGTATAGTGTGGGGTGAATCCCAAGTGCATGATGCTGAGTGAAAAAAAATCTCAAAAATTTACATACTACATGATTCCATTTACACAACCTTCTTGAAATGATAGAATTATTGCAATGAAGACCAGGTCAGCAGTTATCAGGGGCTAGGTGAGGGAGAGGGCATGATCATAAAGTGATGATGTCATGGAGTTTTATGATCATAGAATAGATTGTATCCTGGATGGGTAGTGTTTACACAAATCCACACACGATAAAACTTCACAGAATTATCTATATATACATTGCATGTAAAAATCCTGAAATCTGAAAAATATCTGCAGTTTAGTTAATACCAATGTCAATTTCCTGATAATGTATGAAGATTATGTAAGATGCTCTGTTAGGGGAAGCTGAATAAATATATACAGGATTTACTATACTATCTTCACCACTTCTCATGAGTATAAAAGCATTTCAACATTAATTTTTTAAAAAAATCTTATCCTGGCTGAGCACACTGACACACACCTGTAATCCTGGGGTTTTAGGAGGCTGAGGCAGAAGGATCACAAGTTTAAGGCCAGCCTCTGCAACTTAGCAAGACCCTGTGTCAAATAAAAATAATAAAAAAGACTGGAGATGTAGCTCAGAGGTAAAGAATCCCAGTTCAATCCCTAGTACTACTATACGACAAAAGAAAAAAAAAATTTATCCTAAAAAAAAAAAAATCAAGATGACTATACAGGACATCTTTTAAGATTTTATACTTTAGAATGACCCAAATACAACTGCTGTCAAAGGAATACTCAAAGAATCGTTTAGAAAAGTAAAGAAGCATTCATCTTCAAAGTGAGCAAAGGAATCAGATTTTGGAAAGACTGGCTGATCAGATAAACATACAGTATTGCCCCAAGAGAGATGACGTCCCAAGACCCCCAGGGGAGGCCTGAAACCTTGGAGAGTACCCAAAGCTTTACATGCAATGTTTTTTCCTATACATTTGTACTAATGATGAAGTTGAATTTATAAATTAAGTGCAATATGAGATTGATGACAATAAATTAAAATAATTACAACAATATACTACAATAAAAATGATGTGAATGTGATCTGTCACTCAAAATATCTTACTGTACTATACTTGCTCTTCTGATGATGACGCTATGAGGTGACAAGGCCCACCTCATGAAGTGAGGTGAGTGACAGGGCACTGTGACATAGCATTAGGCTGCCGTGTAAGGACAATTGGAACACAAGCACTGCCATGCTGGAGCCATTGATCTGATAACTGAGACACTGACACAGCAGGGAGATGCTGGACAAGGGTGGGGGCGATTCACATCCCAGGCAGACAGAGCAGGAGTACTATGAGATTTTATCACGCTGTGCAGAATGGCATGCAATTTAAAACTTAGGAATTGTTGATTTCTGCAATTTTCCATTTAATATTTTCAAACCACCCTGGACCATGAGTAATTGAAACCACAGAAAGCCAGACCCCAATAAGGGAGACTACAGTAACAAAGACTTAAAGGAAAAATATGAACTCGTACAAAAGTTACAAAGTTGACACTGATCTATTTGTGGTGAGAAAGTAGCAACCTACTCACGTGACTGATACATTCACAAATCCCTAATCAATATAGCAAAGGTTATGGTGAAATTGGTTTGGGGGAAAACACAAGTTTCCAGGAAATATTCATGCTTTACCACTTGGGAAACCAGACCAGTCAGAATGACACTGATACTTTGGGTTTCTCTCCATGTTTTTTGGTTTATGTTTTTGTTCTTTGCTATGGCAGGTAAGTGATTAGACATACTAGAATCGGAAGATTTTGCTTTTACGCAGGACACTCATGATCAGTCCAAAGCACCTTCATTTTAACCAAGGCTGTCACTAAGCACGACAGGGTCTGAGACTTCTCTTCCCCCCAACACCCACTGTGACGCACAGGGTGGAGGCTGTGTCTATTTCCCATAGAATGTGACATCATGGGGAAAATACTCAGCAAACTGCAGGACTTCGTGACCTCCCAGATAAGAGTCTAGAACACATTATTTAACGAATGAATAGTTAGAACTTAGAAACTAAAACAGCTCACCTGCATTAGGGTCATGCTATGGGCGGTGTAGAAAGTGCTTTTCCCTCTGTCATCCCATTCCATCCTCACATCATAAGGTAGGTGTCACCTTCATTCTCAGGGTTGGACCTGAGACCTGAGCCCAGGCATTCTTGACTACAGAGTCCACATTTTTTTTTTTTTTTTTTTTTAGAGAGATGAACAGTGAGAGAGACAGAGAAAGAGAGAAACAACTTTATTTAGTTTTTCACATGGCCTTCATTGCTCCAACACTTAGTTGTATACGTGGTGCTGGGGTTCAAACCGGGGTTCTCACGCTTGCCAGGCAAGAGCCAAAACCTCTGAGCCACAGCTCCAGCTCCCAGAGTCCACATTCTTAACCAGTACGCTATGCCCCCTTTTTCAGAATCTTTTAGGGAAACCATAAGGATTTGCTAAGGACAAGCCATGCCTAATCTTACTACCTCTTTAAATGGAACATCTAAACTTAACAGAGCTGAGAAATCAGGAGAGACCTGATTTCACCAAGGTATTAAGTGGGATGACTAATTTGAGATGAGATCTTGAAGTCAGGTCACAAGGAATGGGGACAATCACAGGGAGGCATTGCTGAGAATTACAGCATCAAATGAAGAGGCTGGAAAGCATGAGCTTATCCACCGGGTTTCCACGGAATTCTTTTTGCTTGTTTGTTTTGTATTGATGTGGTTTGTTTTGGGTACTGGGGGTTGAACCCAGAGGCAATTTACCACTGAGCTACGTCCCTAGCCCTTTTAATTTTTTTTTTTTATTTTGAGACTGGGTCTAAGTTGCTCGGGGAATTGCTAAATTGCTGAGGCTGGCCCTGAACTTCTAGATCCTCTGCCTCAACCTCCTGAGTCACTGGGATTACAGGTGTGTGCCACTGAGCCTGGAGGTTTTCCCGAAACAGTCTAGCCAATGAAATTCTTCAGAGTTGATAGACCCAGAACTAATGCCGTCCTCTTGCAATGGGCCAGGAACAACAGTGCAAGAATATTCCTCCAGGGGGCAGCAGAGAGCAACAGGATGCTCTCGGGCCAGCTCAGACCACAGTTCTCAGAGCAATCAGATGGGGCCCAAGGTCTCAAAGTACACAAAGGCAGTCCTTTGGGAAAACTGATGAACCTACATCTAACGCTACTGCCTCTGGCAATTCAAACGCTCTGGAAACTACAATTAATCCCTTGAGAGCAATTAACCCAGTTCAAGAGACCCATGGGACTTATGGTTTTCAATTTATCTAAGGTAACTTAGTTCCTGTATAGAGAAAAAAATAATCCTGAATTAAAACCCATAATCACCAACATTCCCAGTTTTCTGATTTTAATCAAGACTCTCTATCAATCCAAATCCTGACTAGAAGGAAAATAAGTACGAAGGCCAAACTAAGCAACCCTCCTACCTTTGTCTTTGCAAAGATTAAACTCAAACAATGCCCCAAGCTCCTGGAGCCATTCTAGCTCAATTTCTTGGAGAAAACTATACTATGACAAAGCCTTCCTATGCCCACCTGAAGAAGAGTCCACAAGGATTCTTCTGCAGCTTTCCCCAAAACTTTATGTCATGAATACTAATGAGAAATTGTCCCAGATTGTTCCCAATAATAGATTAATCCCATAGTCCTCTGGGCCCCCAACAATGAACAACACAGCCCAAAGAGGCCCTGCCTTGATGCTGTGAGGGTCTCCAGGGCATCACAGGGAATTCTTGACTCCTCACAGGTCAAAGCCATCCATAATTCTTCTATGGCCTCACTGAAAGTAAGACTATTGTGGGTAGACATGAAACATTTCCAAATGAATCATTAAGGCCCTTCAAACAAATTATTTAAGAGCCTTCTGGTATTTTTCTGGTCCTGCTCCCATTCCTTCAGGCAGAGGTGTACAGTCTTCCAGTGACAGAGACATAATAGAGACAGAGCTCATCCTTAACATCCGGCTGGCTCCCTGATGAACATTTCCTTCCTTTTTCTCAATGGCCCAGAGTAGAAAATCCATAAATCTTCCTAGATAAGGATCTGGTCTGCTACAGCTCACCTCGGCTCAGAGTAATTAGTCTGCCTAATTAATGCATTAATAAGTCAGAAAGCGTAGAATCACAAAACTTTAGTCTCAAAAAGAATGGTTTGCTGTTTTTTTCCTAACCTCTCAGTTTTGCAGTCTCTCGCCCATCCTTTAGAAATTCTGGAATATGGGTGACCCCGACCAGGTCCCCTCTCGCCCTGCAGAAGATCTGTCTCTTTCCTTCTCACTTGAATAAATCCCACTCTTTGATACAAAAAAAAAAAAAAAAAAGTATTGGGGATATAGCTCAGTGGGAAAGTACCCCTAAGTTCAATCCCCAGACCCAAAAGAAAAATAAATAAATCCTGAAACATGACAGAATTAGGAAGTAAATACAGCTGTCCAGATCGCCAAGCCAGGTTCCCACAACATCTCCTTACTACATGCAGTTCTTGGGAAAATCATGTCTGCAGGTCCAAGATTTCCTGCCTTTTTGGGAGAGTAATTGTGATAAATAAAACATGCTGAATCATGTACCATTATATAACAAAAGTGGGATCACTTCTAGGTTACTTTCAGGTATTTTGTTCATTCACTTGTTTCACAAATATTTGTATGCTAGACTGTCTTTTAACCCTTGATGAGAAAGGGAGAGTGAGCAGACCCCATCCTCAATTTCTCATCTAGTAGAATATGGATAAATAAGTGGTTACTGATAAATACCAAGGAAGCCTAAAAATCTCATGAAGCACCTAGCAAGGGATTCTTACCAAGGCTAGAGGATCCAGGATATGAAGGATAGAGGAGGAAATAAATATTCCAGAAGTGGGGAACAGAATGTAAAAAAGGAGAAAGCATGGTTGAACAGCAACTGGAGGCAGTTTCAAGGTGCAAGATCAAACACTAAATGAGAGGCCAGAGAAAAGACGGGGTCAGTATGACGAGTAGATAGGACTTGATCTCAAAGGCAGCTCTGGCAATCAAAAGGCTTTCAGCATGCATGCATGCATGCATTACAGGGTCCTACAGACAAGCAACACATGATTGCAGAGACTGATAAGTTCTATCAAGAAGGCAGAGTAAACAGAAGTGGATGAGTGGGTGTGTGGCTGTTAGAGGTCTCTCATGAAAAACAAATCCAACTGCCATGGGAAAAACCAACCGAGTTCTACATCACTGGCAATCAGAGAAATGCAAATCAAAACTTCACTCAGATTCCACCTCACTGCTGTCAGAGTGGCAAAAAATGAAGAATACGAACAATGACAGACGCTGGAGGGGCTGTGGGAAGAAAGGAA